>CM030361.1:45650668-45883168 GCA_017893485.1 Hemerocallis citrina
ATGAACTTCATCCGTCCCTCACTACCGCATGACCCTTTTACCCCTAAGGTGATAATCTGGTTATATGAAGGAAGGGGAAACTTGGTCATTTCCGTCAATGTGAAATACAAAAAAAAAATCATGGACCCTTTTAACCACCATCGCTTTTTCAGAAAGAGAGTGTGAGACTTTTGGCGCAAGAACTCAGCGCATATGATTGATAGGTCAAAAGCCAATTATGTGTATACCGGGGATTGGGAGTATCTATGGGCTCATTCTCGACAACTTAAACACACCAATTATGTGTATACTGAAATAATGTCAAATTATGTATATTCTCGACTACTGCTAAATAATTGCTAACTTTATAAAATCATGACCAAAGAAGATGAAGTGACAATGTGATATAGAAAGTCCAAATTGACCCACTTTATGAAATTATTAACCAAACTAATCCACTTTCTAAACGTATTTACCAAGCTAACCCACATTGAAAAGTATTTACCAAAATAACCAAACTCCCTTTTTGAAAGAGGCGCGTTCGGTTAAAAATAACTCGATTTTTCAAAAAAGCGAGTCTAATTTTTCGAAAATTGGAAGTTTCACACTCGCTTTCTGAAAAAGCGAGTTATTTTTAACCAAACTCGCTTTTTCAAAAAGCGAGTGAGTCGTTTAGAAAAAAAAAGAGCAGTTTGGGAAAAACTTTCAAAAAGAGGATCATTTTGGGAAAAAATTCGAAGTATTAAGCCTTTTAATTAAATGAACTAACATTATTAAATACCATTAGCAGCAGGGGTATAATTGAAAGAAATCAGACCAAAATCAAGAAAAAAAACGTTATGTGATACCACATGATATCAAAAATGGATCGGAGTATAGTGATCTATATATGGAACTGCAAAAGAAAAATATAGTTATAGTTTTCTTCAATTTAGTAAACATGTAGTTTAGTGAAGTTTACCGTAAATTTTAAGAAGTATTTTCCCCGCAAATATACTTATCCTGTGTAGCAAAGAAAAATATATTTATCCTAACAAGAAAATTTCATCTACCTCCTGCATTCATGTGTGGTTGATCTTGTTGTGTCAGAGGCGGTTGAGTGATAGAACATAATGGGAGGCGTTTCTACTGTTACTAATCCCTATTAAGAGATCCAGTGGATGGGTTCATTTCCACTCGTGGTTCATTATATGCACTCCAAACAAAGGGGAAATTACCAGGAAATAAGTTGATATATACTCTGATTTCAATGAACATCATAGCTAGTACTGTTCTTATTCATAACTTACATCCCTCGAGGTGCTTGCTTAAGCACCTTGTTATTACATATTACATTCTACTGCATACTTCTCACTCTCATATTTCACAATACAAAACCTTAAAACCCAACAAACTCCAGGATCGACTCGAACGGGCGACGACTTGCTTCTTCCCTCTGCTGCTGCTGCGGCCCTCGAACAAACACCTGATCCTGTTGCTTATTGCCCCCAAACACCTGCTCCACAAACTTGCTCGGCACTCCGAACGCCAGCTCCTGCGCCTCTCTTTCCATCTTGCTCACAATGTTGTTCTTCCCAGCCAACATCTCTTTCCTGTTGTTCTTTGCGTTAATTTCAAAGCTCACCACCTCAAGATTCTCGTTGCCTTCTGCAACTAATGCAGCCGGGTGACCTGGTGGGGCAATAAACACTGTGTTCTTCGATATCTCGGACTGTACCAGCTGGTATCGCCTACCGCCCTCTTCTTGATCATTTTCCTGTCGTCGTTGTTGTCCTTGCTGTGACAAGTGCGGGCACACCATTTCTAGGCGGCCGCGACCGTTTCTGACGATTGCGATCTTGGTTGATCTTGAGTTGAAGGAGGGGGCGAGCATGGAGCCTTGGGTGATGTTCATGTAGGTGACACGGATGTTGAGGTCCTCGTCTGGCTCTGTCATGTAGAGCTGGCCGTGGTTGTTGGCGAAGGTGGGGCGTTGGTTGAAGAGGTTTTTCACAACGGTTCTTGATTCACCCGCATTGAAAGGCCAGCTGACGGTAGTGCGTTCAGATGAGGATGAGCTGTGACTCATTGATCTGATTTGTTCTTGTGATGCTCTTACCATGATTCCTTGCCTCTGTTGCCCGAACAACCTGTCCAACTCTTCTCGCCGAGTCTGCAAAATTAAATTAAATTAATTAGTTCAATTATAAATATATATAAATATATATAAGTGTGATTAATCCTTACGTTCAAGGCGGCCTCAAGAATGTCATTGCTAAAGGCGCGGTAGTATGATTCAGGCTGGTTGCCACCCGAAGTGTAAAAGGTCTGCAAGGGTCAATTAATTTGGAAAAGATTAAATTTCCATTTATGAATAAGAAGCAACTGAGAATGAGATATATATATATATAAGCATAATTAAGAAGATTACGTACGTACCTCGAATTGGCCAGGAGTGGAAACAGGGTTAAGAAGTTTGGCGAGTTGGAGGTTCTGATTGTTACTTCGGTTGATCAAGTACACGACGGTCCCAGCTGGAACCTTGATGATATCTCCTTGCCTAATGTTGTGTGATTCTCTATCTTGGTTCTGTCTGATCTGTGTAATGGTTGCCTCCCCTGTTTCAGTTTCAGTTTCAGTATATAAATGATCAATACATCGATCGGACCTTAATTAATTGATTGTGAAATTATGATCAATTGAAGTACATTAGATTAGAAGAAGAAAATATATATATTATATATATGTATACCTCTCATAACGAAGATGACTTGGTCAGCATCATAATGGCTAGGGACGAGGAAGGTATTAGGATTCACCTCCAAAAACTCAAGACGATAGTTAGCGATCCCAAGGTGCATGTGCGACTTCTTGAGGAAATTCTCAAGAATACGGATGCTGCCTTGCTCGCTCCTATACTGGTGTTTGATGCTCTCTTGCCTGAACACATAAGGGTTGCCATGATGCTGGTCGTCAATTTCTTCAGTACTGCCCTGGCCTTGGCGTCGTTGGCATTGTTGCTCGCATTGCCTCTCTTGTTCTTGTTGGTGTTGTTCTCCTCCTTGATAGCTTCGGCGGCGGCATTGACGTTGGCATTGCTCGAGCTTCTCAGTATCAAAGTTGTCTTGGCCTTGATGCTGTCGCCTCTGTTGTTCCTGATAACGTTGCTGGCAACGCTGCTTACAAAGTTGCTTCTGCTGGCCTTCATAACTCTGTTCGCACTGGTGCTGGCATTGCTGGAGTCGATGTTGTTGTTGTTGTTGTTGTTGTTCACATTGCTGCTCGCACCGCCTACGCATGCCCTGGTCATAGTGGGGTTGCTGGCGACAGTCTTGCTTGCACCTCTCATCGTCTTCCTGGGTACCTCCTGTTGGTTTGGATAAACCTATGCAATTAAGTAATGGTTTGACTAACTAACTAGTTAATTTTAGTTAGGAAACTTCTCACTCGATCTACTTGAAAGTAAAATTAAGATATGAAGATTAATTACCATTAACGTACTAGAAAAAGTTGCTGCGATACTACATATATACAATTATCCATAATTAACACCATAAATCTTATCATCATAACTTAATTCATCAAAGAGAATATAGTATGTATGGCATAATCAGAAAATTGTACTCAAGCTAGCTAGCTAGCTAACTCCATTTTTTGAAATATTTTAATTAACAAATATTTAATACCCTGGCGGTAGTTGACATCGTCGAAGCTATCTGCTCGACGCTGCCTCTGTTCCTCCTGGTAACGTTTCTGACACTGTTGCTTACACTGCCACACCTGCTGTCCTTCGTAGCTCCGGTCGCACTGCCTCTGGCACTGCTGGAGCTGGCGCTGAGGATCCCCTTCTTCCTCGCTTTGAGCCGAGCTCAAAGCAAAAGAAACAAGGAGGACAGAGAGAAAGAAAACAAGGTTTCTTGCCTTAATACTCATGTCTAAGGTTTGAGGGTTTGAGAGAGGGGGATGAGGAGAACCGTGGGAGAGTGGGGGGTATTTATAGGGAGAACGGGGCTGATAAGGGTAAGGGATGTGGCGACTAGTGTATTCATGCAGTGAACCACGTGGGAGGTGGGGTTCGTGAGAACACGTGGGATATTTGGCGGGGCTCGGGGGAGGGGGTGGCTGTCACGTGAGATTGACAGGAAGGAAGATACACTTGTAGGCGTGCTAAGGTGGTGAGCAGCCACGTTTAGAGAAGCTTTGTGTAGTGTGTTTACATTAGTGCACGTATATCTCTATCTCTACTATTATAATGGGAGAAGGCCTTAGAGCATCTGTAGTCGTTTATTGGAAAATTATCCATATATGGATAAATAGAAATAAGATTTTCGATTCCGCTGCACTCGTTGAAAACTATTTTATAGCAATCTATAATATAATATTAAGAGACGGCACATGAAGTGTCGTCAGTGGTGAAAAAGCACAAAAAACCGGGTCTCATTCGGTCAGACGGCACATGAAGTGCCGTCCGTTCAACCAAAGAAAAAAACAAAAAAAAATCAAGTCCCTTAAGTCTAGGACGGCACATGAAGTGCCGTCCAAGACATTCTGAGTGCTTTTTGAAATTTTTGGCATCTTTTTAGCATCTTTTTGGCATCTTGGCATCTTTTCGGCATCTTTTCGGCATCTTTTTGGCATATAATTTTTTTTTTTTATTAAAACTCGACGGACGGCACATCAAGTGCCGTCCGGGATATGCGGCACGTCCTTTTGTGGCGTTTAAAAAATCAGATAAAATATAATTTTTCCAAACGGACGGCACTTCAAGTGCCATCCGACGATTAAAATATTAATTTTTTTCGTGGGACGGTACTTCGAATGCCGTCGCTGACTTATCGATAAAAGCTATTTCGTCTCTCATATATAGCAAAGCACTGTAGCGATTTATCGATAATATCGATATATAGCAAACGACTGCAGCTACTTTTTAAGCTAAATATCGATATTATCGATATATAGATAACGACTACAGATGCTCTTAGTGGTATTTGTCATTAATTTTTTTTTTTTCATTTTGTCATTTTGAAGCCAAATGACTCATTTTGGTAAATATTTTCGAAAGTGGACCGGTTTGGTAAATAGTTTCGGCAGTGGATCAGTTTGGAAATTATTTCCCTTTTTTTTTGTCTTTTTCCTTCTTCCTCCGCGTGCACGTGCGAAAGTGGACCAGTTTGGTAAATATTCTTGACGGTGGATCAGTTTGGAAATTATTTTCCTTTTTTTTTTTTGTCTCTTTCCTTCTTCCTCCACGTGCATCGCACGTGCATGATACTAGTAAATATGCACGTGCATGATACTAGTAAATATAATTGACGAATGTTTGTTAATACTTTTTTATTATTATTACTAGTAATTTACACGAATAGATACTTATTTTTTAAAGAAAAAGTTTCAACGTAGTCTGGCTTCGAACTTGAACATCTTTTATATTAGTTATGCACGTACAATGTACATTTTAATAATTTAAAAAAAAAAAAAAAAACTCTGATGTAGTGAGGACTGGGACCTGAACCTTCTTCATATTAATTATGTACGTGCGTCACACGCATTCATAGATTGACAAATGACACTAAGTTCTTCTCCAATTATAATATTAGGAGGTGTTTGTTACTTAAGAATGTACTAGGGAATCTCTCAAAATTCTTTGTTGGAAAGAATTTTCATTCTCCCACAAAAATTATGAGATTTGAGGATTCTCATGGAATTTTCATAACAAACAATAAAATTACCTAAAAAACTAAAATAAAAAATATATTCTCCCCTAAAATCAAGGGATTTGAGGATTTCCATGAGATTTCTATAAAAAACAATAAAATAACTCAAAAAACTAGAATAAAAAAATACAATAATAAAGGATTTTCAAAAATAGAATATACTATACCAAACGCGATAATGCAATATTTTCGAGAATTTTCACTTCTATTCTCACATTCCTGGAAATTCTCTCAATCCGAGATTAGAGATTATTTTTTACTTTTCTTTTAAAGAATACTTTCTTGCTTGGTGACTGAAGATAGAATGTATATATTACCACCTGGTGACCTGGGTTAACACTTGTTTGGATTAGGGGTGTCAACGGGGGTTGGGTCTAAACTTTTTTGTATGGATCATTACTTTTCAAAAACCCAAACTCATACAGGTTTGAAACATTAGTTGAAAAGTATTTTGTGTTGGGTATGGATATTTACTCAAACCTGCCCGGACCGGCCCAAATAAACGATACTTATATATGAACCATATATATACATATACATGTATGCTTTGTATATCTTAATTCTATCTAACTATAGTCATTGATAAAAAAGGAACGCCTATTCTACTACGAAGTTCGAGTTATCCAAGTCTTTTTTTTTTTCGTGTCAAATTACATTTTTAAGAAGAAAATCAATGAGCAATGTTACATATTTTCGTGCACAAGTTTGTTAAACTTCGGCATTTCGTGTGTGTATGTAAATATTTATTTGATTGATCGATAAAATTGTTATAAATTTTGATTGATAGTTGACGAATTAATTTGTAGGCATAGACTTGCTTACAGTGATAATTTGGTTTATAACTTTGGATTACATTCGTTTGTTGTGAAGTTAGTGGCATGCTCTTAAAAAAAGAAAGATATATTGTATGTTAGTTCTTTTTGTTGTAAAATATAACGAACATTTGTGTTAAATACACTTCATTAGTATGAGATATTTATGGTTTAGAATTGTCAACACTAAATGTTAGAATGAGGGAATATTGTCGTTATAAAGTTGTAAATTTAACTTAAACCCGTCCAGCCCAATCCGAACCCACCATACCCAAGAAAACCAGGTCTGACTCGAAAATCTGCCTGAAACCAGCCAGGGTTGGGTTCAAGTTTGGGAAAGTACAAACCCGTTGGATTGGGTCCCTATAATGTCTAGGTAAGGGTAAAAAAATTAGTCAAAATCCGCCCAACCTAGCCCATTTGCACTCCTAGTTTGGATTATTTAGGATGCCACTATATGCTGGGGAACATGCCTAAGTAAGGCTGGCTACTGACAAAATTTGGATCGTACTCGTATAAGCCCGAGCCCAAATTCTAAAATTGGGCCCAAGCTCAACCAGATTTATCTTCAGGCTTAAAATCTTGAGCCCGAGCCCAAACCCGGTTAGACCTGAAAACGGATCGAGCCTAGGTCCGAGCTAATTATGCTTTTTTAATATATAATATTCTGATATTAATATAACAACATTAGAATATTTCTTCGAAAATAAAAACACCATCAAATTAATCATGAAATATAGGTTGTATCATATATTATATAATATATTATATAAATTTTATGAATTATAGGTTTTCTATAAATTTAAATTAATCATGAATTATAGCTGTGTTTTTTTTTTGCTAATAAAAATATTTTGTTGTGAGAAATATGATATACATGGAGCCAGTGAAAACGTATGTGATTAAAAGTATACTTTTATAGCTTCTCCTCTAAATTTTTTTTAATAAATGAAGTGTTTCCCGGTTATTTAAAAAAAAAAAAATTCAATTGTGATGAGAGAAAAAATAGTATAAAATGAAAAAATAATGAAGAAGATGGATGTTTTTTGCAGTTCCATCGGCCTCGTCAGCAACCGTCGGATGCAGATTAAGGTGTTCAATCAACGATCAAGATCTAATCTCAGGAGCTTTAACCACTTTTTACGGCGATGATCAAAGATTAGCTCTATTTGTGGAAAGCTACATAGATCTATATCAAAGACCAGACTTACCATCATGAAACCGAGACTAAGAGGGAGAGCAGCGGCCTTAAGCCGTCTAGCCAACTCTCTTCGTCAGCAAGCTCCTCCTGTAGATGACCCTATTCCTCTTCAACTGCCGGATCCACCCCAATCAAGCTCATGTCAACGGAGAGGCACCGGGGGCTCCCAAAAAAGTCGTCATGAACAACACTATGTTCCATTCATCTTGATTGGAGCCAACTTTACGGTGATGAATCGCATATCTATCTAGTCTTGAACTCCCTTCACCATTGAAGAGATTAAAGTGGCGGCTTTCTCTTTACAGAGCGATTCGGTCCCTGGTCCAGATGGGTTGCCCATTTTTTCTTTCAAAGATTTTGGGATCTACTTAAGAATGATCAGCTTGATATGTTAATTTGCTGATCTTTTTCTGGGTTATCTCTCTTTTGATCGCATTAACTACGCACACATTGTGCTCATTCCCAAAATTATTGGTACAAACAAGGTTTCGACATTCAGACTAATTAGTCTCTTGAACTACAAACAAAAAAAACAACAACGAAGCCCTTTTTCCAAGTAGTTGTGGTCGGCTACATAAATCCTGGTTTTCTTTTTTGTTCGGTTTAGCGCAATATCTTCTGTAAGGTCACAAACTATCATATCTTTTTTCACAGTTTCTGCCCAAGTTAGTTTAGGTCTTCCTCTTTCCCTAACTCTACCATCAATACTTATCAAATCACTCTTTCTAACGGGGGCACTACTAGGTCTACGTGTGATATGTCCGAACCACCTGAGACGATTCTCTCTTAACTTATCTTGGATTGGAGATACCTTTTGCATGTCTCGTATATGTTCATTTCTAATTCTATCCTTTTTTGTTTTACCACACATTCATCTTAGCATCCTCATCTCCGCTACACTCATTTTTTGGACATGTTATTTCTTTGTCGCCCAACACTCTGCTTCATACATCATTGCTGGTCTAACAGTCGTCCTATAAATTTTTTCCTTCAACTTCAAAGGTATACGTTTTTCACACCACTAGCATTTCTCCACTTAAGTCACTCTGCTTAGATTCTGTGTATAACATCTTTACAAATTTCCTCATCTCTTTGAATAATCGATCCTAAATATCGGAAATGGTCTCTCTTAGGTATCTCTTGACCATCAAGCTTCACTACTTCCTCTTTGTGTTCCAAATATCACTAAAATTACATTCAAAGTTTCTCTCCACAATTCTAATTTAGCATTGACTCCTGCTCTAGTCTTATCCACTAAGACGATGTCATCGGCAAAAAGCATACACCAAGGCACCTCATCTTGTATTCCTCACGTCAATCACTCATAACCAAAGTAAAGAGGTAGGGGCTTGGTGTAAACCTACTATAATAGGAAAATCGCTGGTCTCTCATGTGGTTATTCTAATTGTGATTGTTGTCTCTTCATACATATCCTTAATTACCTCAATATATCGAATAATAACTCTTTTATTCTTCAACACTCACCATACTATGTCTCTAGGGACTTTATCATATGTTTTTTTAGATTTATAAAAACCATATGTAGATCTTTCTTATTCTGCCTATATTTTCCCATAAATCTCCTCAGTACATAAATTGCTTCTATTATTGACCTCCCAGGCATAAACCCAAACTGATTCTCAGACACTGTAGTTTCTAGTCTCAGTCTGTGTTCAATCACTCTCTTCCAAATTTTCATTATATGACTTATTAATTTAATTCCATGGTAGTTTGAGCAACTTTGCATATCTCATTTACTTTTATATATAGGTACTAAAATACTCTTTCTCCATTCATCGAGCATCTTTTTAGTCCTCAAATTTCATTAAATAATTTTGTTAGCCAACCCACTCCTACATCTCTAAGACACTTTCAAACTTCAATGGGTATATCATTCGGTCCTAAAGTTTTTCCTATTTCATCCTTTCCAGAGCATTTCGAACCTCCAAGGTCCTAATTCTACGAAAAAACATATGCTCTCGAATCTCCCTCGATTCCTCTATGTTTAAGTTGCCCACAACCTTTTCATTTAATTACCTCTCAAAGTAATTTTGGCATCTTTCCTTAATTTCTTTATCTTTTACTAAGACTCTTGAATCCTCGCTCTTAATACACCTAATTAGTCTCCTGAACTCACTATTCAAATTTATACGAAAGTTCTTCCCAATCACCTCAATTTGATTATTTCACCCCTAATTGATCCGGCTCAATCGTGATTTATTAAAGATAGATTTATTCTTGACAGTGTTGCTTTTGCTTATGAAATTATACCTGGGTGTCACCAATCTAACTCTCAAGGGATTCTTTTAAAATTAGACTTTGAAAAACCTATGACTTGGTCAATTGGGAGTTCCTCTTTGAAGTTCTCTTCATTTGGACTTAAATGGATCTCTTGGATTAAACCCAGCATCTTCGATGGTACCTCCTCCGTCATTATTAATGGTACTAAGGCTAGAAAATTCAAATGTAAATGCGACCTCCACCAAGGTGATCCTATTTCATCTCTTTTATTCGCCCTTGTGGCTGATGTATCTCGCAAGCTACTTCTTAAAGTGTGAAACACAAACATTATCGAAGGACTCGGTGGTTTCCATGGTTTAGAAAGGTACTAAATCTGCAGTATGTGGATGATACTATACTTTTTTCCAAACCTAATGGGCCCACCCTTCGCAATCTCAAGCTTCTTCTCTATATTTTCGAGAAAGCATTAGGTTTAACGATCAATTTTAATATGACTTCAGTGCTTTGGTTTGGAGGTTTTGACAGTAGACAAGTTGAGATTGCACAATTTTTCAACTGTGCCTCCGCATCGTTTCCAATCCTTTATCTTGGATTTCCACTGCAATAAGGTAAACTTCATAAAAATGATTGGACCCCTATGACTGATAAAATAGAATCCAAATTTAATATTTGGCCCACCAGCCACTTATCGCGGGGCGGGAAATTAATTTTAATTAATTATGTCCTTTCATCTATCCCATTGTACATAAAGTCCCTCTTCTTTTTGCTCATCTGGGTTATCACAAAGATTGATAAAATTAGAAGAAATTTTTTCTGGTCCTGCTTTTCCGGCTACAAAGCGGTGAAACACCTTTGTAAGTGAAATTTAGTTAGTAAGTCTAAACATGAAGGAGGCCTTGGTATTCTTAATCTTAGGCATCAAAACCTCGCACTTCTTGGTAAATGGATTTGAAAGATTCTTAAACATGATCATTTGCCTTGGGCTCATCTCGTGGTTCATAAATACCATGCCCATCACAAAATTTGGGAATTAAATCCCACTCTCTCACCTTTGGCACCTCCGTTCTGGAAAGGGGTGTGGAAAGTAGTTGAACCCTTTAAATGCGATCTTCTCAAGGTGTGTGCCAATGATTCTAATGTTAAATTTGGACCTATTTCTGGTTGGGTAATATCAAATTTGCCTCTGATTTTTCAGAGTTATATCATCTTGCTTCCAACTCTTATGCTACGGTAGCTGAGTATCTAGTCACTCACAATAATCATAGAAACTGGCATATTTCCTTCAGAATCCCATGTCCTTACGAGATTATCACTGACATCCTAAGGATGAGGTATTTTGGCGATAGTCCAAGTCAGGATCTTATTTGGTAAAATTATGTTACAATTTTCTCAATTTCGGAGGAGTCACTTCTCCGTTTTCTAGATCGATCTGGAAGTGCATTCAGGCCCGGCCCAGAGGGCGACCGCCCTGGGCCCCAAAAATTTGGGGCCCAATTTTTTATAATTTTTCAAAAAAAAAAACAGCTTTTGTAAAAGAAAATGCGTAGAGACTAAGAGTCTCAAGACTCAAATGTCCAGGTTCTAGGTTCAAGATTCAAAAGAAAATGCATAGAGACTCCAAGAGTCTTAACACTCAAAAGAAAATGCATATGGTTCTTGCCTTCTAGTTCTAGGTTCTTGAGTTAATTTTTTATTTTCATCTTTCTTTTCACCTGCTTTGAACTCAGTTACTCATATATTATTAATCAGTTGTCTTGTTAAAATGTATGTTGAAGCAAATTGACATATTTGCTTGGTCTTGGTACATATATATGGTAAGGCTTCCATCTTATATATTCTACTTATTGCTTATTGCTTAATAACACTAGTAATTTACACGTGCGATGCACGTTTTAATAATTTCAAAAAATAAAAATAAAAACTCTAACGTAGGGAGGATTTGAACCGGGAACCTCCTTTATATTAGTTATGTACGTGCGTTGCACATCTTGATAGATTGACAAAATGACAAATGACACTAAGGCCTTCTCCCATTATAATATTAGAGATTTAACTGGTTTAAGTTCTTAACAATTTAAGGTATTTCTTAAGCGAGGGTTCTCATGAGGTGCTAACAGGTAACCTAATCTTTCCGAGTATTAGCTTGATTTATTTGAGAACCATTCATTTTTGTAGGGTAGATGACTTCCCAGTTTCCTTTCGTTTCTTTTGTTTCTTTGCTGTGCATATAGCATACAAAAAGTCAAAATCATCTTCTATTTTGGTTTCTATAGAACAGCCCCATTATGTTTGATATTTGATTAAGAAACCCCCAAACAAGATGCACATGAAAAAGACCGAAAGTTAGTGTAGTACACCCATTAACTTGTCAGTAAACTTTTTATATAGTTATAAATTATATGTATTGTGGCATAAATTTATTCTTTTAGTAAAGGAAACATTACTCTTCTTATGGAATATGGAGTGTAGATTGCTGACTTCTTTATTCCCCAGTTCAAAAGTCTGGGTTATATAAATACATAAGACAGACACTTTGACAGTTGACTGATGTTTATAGTAAGCCATCCTGTGTTTGTGTAATTTATTTTTTCTTGGAAGTGAACTGACCTTCATTAATAATTTGAGAGATAATTTAGTGTGGATACACTCATAGTGTCATAGTGATGATTTTACCCTTCATTTTATTTTCTCTATATCTCATTATTTTATAATATTTGTAACTATTGTTATAGTCCAGGAGCTATCAAGATTATTTGGAACTGGTAGATATATGGTAGACATATATGTGGTCATTTATTATAATATTTGTAATTTTGTATGACGTTTTTTTGAATCTTGGAACTATTTATAAGCTTTCTTATTACTTAAATATTTATATATGACTATATTTCTGTGGTTATTTTGAAGATGTAAATTATTTTTATATATTAATATATTTCAATTACTTAAAGAAGGGCCTCATAATCATTGTTCGTTCTGGGCCTCCAAATTATCAGGATCGACCCTGAGTGCATTGCCCATCTTAAAATCACTACAAAAGAAACCAGATTTACCGGCGAATATTCCCCGACGTTTTACTAGTAACACCGGTGTAGGTAGCGATTAGGAATGGGGCCACCAGATGCGATGGTTATATACCGGCGGCCGAATTAAAACGCCGGTGAATCCGATTATTCACCGGCGTTTTATTTAAAAACGCCGGTGAAGTTTATGATTCACCAGCGTGTCTAATTAAAACGCCGGTGAAAAGCTGCGATAAATCCCATCTGCCGTAACCTTTCGCTCGCCATTACCCTAAACCCCAAAAAAGTAAAAAGGAAAAGGCGCTTCGTTTTCCCTCCTTCCTCGCTCTCCTTCCCGCGCGTTTGCCTCCGCCGCTTCGTCCTCTTCGACGGGCTTCGAACATTCGTCATCGTCCCCTCTTCCCTTCGCCATTTTCGATTTCCCTCCTCCCTATCCCGATTTGGAGGTGAATCGGCGAACGGAAACGACCGTGTTGCCCCGCTCTCTCTCTATCTTCCCCCCCGCGCTCGTCGCCCCGCTCTCTCTCTCTCTTCGGTATCATCTGTTGATTCCCCTAATTTTTGAAACTTAGCATTTTTTTCTGATAGATGCATGTTGAAATTTTCATGTTCTTATAATGTTAATGAAGCTGATTTCATGCATCTGATTGTCTTCTTGGCATGTTTTTTTGATATAAAATGGGTTCACTGTGAACCGACGATGCACAACTGTTGCCGCTAAATTTGGTGTGGGGGCAAACAGATAGAACTTGTGGATTCTTGGGGAAACTGAATAGAAAGACCTGCGTACCTGTTCCCTGAGGCGTCGTCTGTCGCTTCCGCCGTGCACCTGCAAAAAGTGCGAGACACCGGGGTTGTTCCCGGCGACGCACCCTCCGACGCTCATGTCAATAATCTAGGAAGACTATGAATGAGCACAAAAACTGGTGAAGAGTTGATTACCTCTTAATGGAGATGGATGGGGGGTATTTATAGGCGTCTTAGGGAACGGATTAGGAATGTAATCCCCGTGATTTGATAAGGAATGTCCCCCATAATCAGATGAGGAAGGTAATCTGATAGGATATATTCCCTATAATCAGATAAGGAATTTAATCCCTAATCCCTCGTGAAAAGGTAGATGTCCATCAGGACCGTTGATCGTGTTTAATCAGGGACCCTGACTCTATCTTATTGGATTGGGTGCGCAGCGGGTTGAGACCCGCACCCTCTTGTTGGTGGATCCATTCGCGGATTATTGGGCCCTAGGAGGGCAGATCCAATATCTGTTTTGGTCCTTTTGTGGGTGAAATTACTGTTTTACCCTCAGGTCTCAAGATTCGTGCCTGATTTGGACGGTTCCGATTAAACCCCATTTTTAGCCATATCACGAGCCCCCCACTCCCGAAGACTGAGCTTGGTCAGCCTTTGAGGAGTAGTTTTACTGTTTGGATGGCTAGCGGAGTTGTATCCGAGTCCAAATGGAAGGTTCTTGAATCTTGAAGGAGGTAGTGTGGCGATTTTTCAAGTTGGCTGAACTCCGAGCTGCTCACGAACTCTGATGGTCATGTGGCGTTACTGTGGGGACGTCTTTTTTACTTTTGCGGAGTACCAATTCGTTGTTCGGGGGTCTTGTATACTTGGATCACGCTTTAGACCCCCCTAGAGTTCGCTGGCGAAGGGGCCGAGGTCCATGTGCAGTTCGGCGAGCTTTTCCAGAGAGGGAAGCGAGTTCGGCAGGGCTGCGAGCGTCAGGAGTGAGTTCGGCGATCTGCCGAACTTGTTTTTTCCCTATAAGGGGGTCGGTGCCACGAACGCTCGGCAGCGGTGTCGAACCTGACTTTTCCCTATAACAGGGTCGGTGCCACGAACGCTCGGCAGTGGCGCCGAACCTGACTTTTCCCTATAACAGGGTCGGTGCCACGAACGCTCGGCAGTGGTGCCGAACCTGTTTTTTCCCCTATAACAGGGTCGGTGTCACGAACGCTCGGCAGTGGTGCCGAACCTGTTTTTTCCCTATAACAGGGTCGGTGCCACGAACGCTCGGCAACGGTGCCGAACCTGTTTTTTCCATATAACGGGGTCGGTGTCACGAATGTTCGGCAGCTAGTGCCGAACTCAATTTTCCCCTATAACAGGGTCGGTGTCACGAACGCTCGGCAGTGGGTGCCGAACGTGACTTTTTCCCCATAACAGGGTCGGTGTCACGAACGCTCGGCAGTGAGTCCCGAACGTGACTTTTTCCCCATAACAGGATCGGTGTCACGAACGCTCGGCAGTGGGTGCCGAACGTGACTTTTTTCCCTATAACAGGGTCGGTGTCACGAACGCTCGGCAGTGAGTGCCGAACGTGACTTTTTCCCTATAACAGGGTCGGTGTCACGAATGCTCGGCAGTGGGTGCCGAACGTGACTTTTTTCCCTATAACAGGGTCGGTGTCACGAACGCTCGGCGGTGGGTGCCGAACGTGACTTTTTTCCCTATAACAGGGTCGGTGTCACGAACGCTCGGCAGTGGGTGCCGAACGTGACTTTTTTCCCTATAACAGGGTCGGTGTCACGAATGCTCGGCAGTGGGTGCCGAACGTGACTTTTTTCCCTATAACAGGGTCGGTGTCACGAACGCTCGGCAGTGAGTGCCGAACGTGACTTTTTCCCTATAACAGGGTCGGTGTCACGAATGCTCGGCAGTGGGTACCGAACGTGACTTTTTTCCCTATAACAGGGTCGGTGTCACGAACGCTCGGCGGTGGGTGCCGAACGTGACTTTTTTCCCTATAACAGGGTCGGTGTCATGAATGCTCGGCAGTGGGTGCCGAACGTGACTTTTTCCCCTAAAACAGGGTCGGTGTCACGAACGCTCGGCGGTGGGTGCCGAACGTGACTTTTTTCCCTATAACAGGGTCGGTGTCACGAACGCTCGGCAGTGAGTGCCGAACGTGACTTTTTCCCTATAACAGGGTCGGTGTCACGAATGCTCGGCAGTGGGTGCCGAACGTGACTTTTTTCCCTATAACAGGGTCGGTGTCACGAACGCTCGGCGGTGGGTGCCGAACGTGACTTTTTTCCCTATAACAGGGTCGGTGTCACGAACGCTCGGCAGTGGGTGCCGAACTCCCAGACTTGTCGTTTTTTGGGGGTTTGTCTTTTCTGTGCGCCATTTGAACCCCTGACACCTCTGACAATTCTGACAACCCTGACAGATGGGACGTTCATTAATTGCAGTGACCCCTGGGTTTCCATCAGATGGAGTGCGCATTAAATGCAACTCATGATTCGTTGAAGTTATCGAGGTGACGATTGGGATCGCTCCGCCGCTTGGTTTAGATGGGCCGGTCGTACAGGCCCATTAGCCTCGTGGTGTGTGTCCCTCTTTTATAAATCCTCCCCCCCTTCTCATTTCTCATTTCTTCCCTCATTTGCTCAGGCGTTCTCTTGTGTTTCAGGCGAGTTTTCCGGTGACCGGCGTTTGACTCAGGCAAGGTTTTTCGGCAGCTCTTAAGGTAATTTATAAATTATGTCTGTAGCTTCTGTCTCAGATGAAGTCTCTTGGTCCGAGCCCTCCCTTGAAGGCGTCGAGGCCTCGAGTCCGAATCCACCCAAGGGGAAGGTGTTCGGCAAGGATTCCATCGTCGTGGATCCGAAGAGGATGGGGGAGTTCGGGCAGCTACCAGGTCCGCTGACGGGGCTGCACAGGGTCAGGGAGCTCCCGAAGGACCAGGCCGAGCGGATCGTCCATGGTAGGGAGAGGTCCTTCGAGGAGAACGAAGCAAGAGAGACGACGGAGGCGGACGACGCTGCGTCGATCCTGTGCGAGGAGGAACTGGCTGCGATCCGGGACTCTTTTTTCATCCCGGAGGAGTACGAAATCATGCTGCCGGGCCCCGGGGTTAGGGCTAATTTGCCGCTGCCAGTGACCATGTGTTGCTGGCCGGTCGATGCCTTCATCGCCGGTGCTCGGCTGCCTCTCCACGCGTTCGCCGTTACCGTGGTGAGCTGGTACGGGGTCTGCCCCATTCAGCTCATGCCGAACGCGTGGCGAGTGATTAATGACTTCGTTCTCCACTGCCAGGCCGCAGGGATCGAGCCGCAGCTGAACGTGCTTCGGACGATATACCGGCTCCACCAAGGGAACAAGTCGGAGTACCGGTATTATCTGACTCCGAGGCACGGCGGCAGGCTCGTCGTCTGCCCCGACTCTATCAAGCACTGGCGAGAGAAGTGGGTCGTCATGCGAAGTCGGGAAGCATGGCCGATCCCCACAAATTGGGCAGAAGGGGTGCCCAAGAGGGCGACGGCGTTGCCGAGGCTTACGGTGGAGGAAGAAGTGGCGGTCCGGACCCTCCTCGATCGGCCGAAGTACGATTGGAAGGATCTGACGGAAGACGTTCTCTACAGGGGAGGGCTCTGCCGCGTAGATCCTAGTACGCGGTTTTCGCCAAGTTCTTTTTTCCGTACTTGCTGCCTTGTTGTTTTTCGTGTTAATCATTTTTTGTTTCCGATGCAGAATCCATGGACTACGAGGCAGTGTTGGCGCTCAGGGCGGGGCTCGCCAGTAAGGCGCCGAGGAAGCGCAAGAGGGTTGCGTCGAAGCTGCCTTCATCCTCAAAGGCGCCGCGGATCGAGGGCCCCGCCCAGGCGGTGGAGATTGCTGACGACCCGGTCGTCGCCGTGGTGTCGACCTCGGCCCCAGCATCTGCGGCGGAGTTCCCCATTGCCGCCGCCCTCGCCATGCCGACCCCGCCGTTGACCGTGGTAGGCGAGGAGCTCCTGACGGAGGAGCACAAGCGGATCCATATCCCGGACTGGCAAGTCCGGAGGCATGACGGGTTCCTCGGGAACTCGTTGGCGAGTATGCAGGCCGTGAAGCATCTCGCCACCCCGAAGGACCGTGCCGCCATGGACGCGGGGAGGGAAGGCGACGACGTGATCGAGATCGCTCGTTCGGCGGTATCGGTAAGTTCCGTGTCCCCTTCGCTCGTTTCATCCCTTTGAATCACAAAATTTTTCTAACTCTCAGAGTTCTTTCTTTTTTTTTGTAGATCGTCGTCCATTTTGGTCACCTCACCGAGAGGCTGACCGCCCTGGAGAAGGAACTGAAGCAGGAGTCCGACCAGGCTCGGAACGACAAGGCTCGGATGTCGAACCAGCTCGACAAGCTCCAAGTCGAGCACGAGGGTCGAGCGGTCAGGATCCAGCATCTCGAGGCCGAAGTGAAGAGGCTGGAGGGCGAGCTGCTTCGGGAGAAGGAGGGGTCGGCCAACCAATTGGTCGAGGCGGAGGCGAAGCAGGCGGCGGCCGTGAAGGCGGCGGAGGACGCGACCCTGGAGAAGGCCCAGGGGTACCTCGCGCAGAACATGGCGAAGGCCTTCGCCACCGCCCTCGACCGGGTGCGAGAAGCCTACCCCGGGGTGGACGTCTCGGGATGGCGAATCTTCCCCGGACATGTCGAGGGTTTCGACCCCGAGTCCGAAGGGGAAGAGGAGGAGGAGGAGGGCGACGCTGATGCCGACGCCGAGGTAACTGGCGAGGCCACCGGAACCACGACCACTCCGCTGGCGGCGGCGTCTCCTTCGGCAAAGGAAGCGTCTACCCCACCTCGTCGCCCGGGGAAAGAGGTCGGGCCCTGAATCCGCCTTTCGCTTTGTTGTTTTTGATTGTTTCTGCTCCCCTTTTTTTTGTTTTTCCTTTCGAACTTTGTAACGCCTAATAGCGGACTGGCCACCGCTTCTTTTGATGTTAATGAAAGGAAATTTTTTGCAAGTGTCGGTGCTCGGAAGTTTTTGTCTTATGCCCCCTCTTTTGCCGAACTGTTTCCTTTTGTTTCTAGAGATGAAAATTTTTCCAAGTGTGGCGCTTCGGCCATGTTCGGCGTTTGTGCTGATTATTCTGATCTCTTTGCAGCTTATGGTGATTGCCCAAGACGTCGAGCTTGCTCGCCCGGACGAGGAAGTTCCAGCCGAGGCCGGCCTAGGGGCGACGAGGCTGTGTCTGGATAGGTGTAGAGAGAAACTTTACGAGGTCGAGCTCGGATTGCGCCGAGCTGAAAGCGAGAGGAGGCATCTCCAGCTCGTCCTTGGACGGCGAGACATCGAGATTCGTCGTTTGGAAAGCAGAATCGCCGAGCTTATACCCGAAGGTGAACATTTGCCAACTGATTTCAGTAATGAGATTCGAGTTCAGTGCATTCGTCATAATTTGTCCAAAATAACAGTGGAGAAGGACGAGTTGCTTTCTGAGATACAGCATCTGCAGTCCGTAGAGGCGAGGCTCCGGAGTGAGGGCGAGGGGCTGACGGCCGAGGTGGCCAAGTTGACGACTGAACGAGTCGAGTTGACTGCCGAAGTCGAAGCGCTCAAGAGGGCGACGGTGGATAAAAGCATCGAGGTCACCCACCTTCGGTGCCTCGTCGCTAGTCGATCTGGAGTGCCGGACTCCGCGATACCCCCACGTTTCGAAGTCGACGTTAAAGACGACTCGTTGCGGGACAGGATCTCGGAGTTGGAGGCGGAAGTGGCTCGTCTGAAGCCACATTCAGGGCCGATCAACGTTCGAAGCACGTCATGCACTCGCGCTGAGAGTGAGCGGGGCATTACCTTCTATGAGATGGCGACCCGTCAGCGGATCGGCCAACCAAGCCCGGGGGACGCACAGAGCTCGGTGGCAATCTCCTCGAGCGGGGCGTCCGTCGGCATAGCTGCCAGGAGTGGTGCCGAGGATACGTCCCAGTTTGCCGGCTTGGGATCGCGCTCCGGGGACAAGCGTCGTCACTCTCGAGTGTCCTTGAAGCGGAATGCTCCAGCTCCGAAGAAGTGCTGAAGTGGTCGATTCTGGGAGTTCTTTGCTTTTTTTGTTTTTTGCTAAGTGTAATAAGTCGGCGTTGTAACTTTTCTCTGATGAGTTGTGCATCTACTGTGTTTGCCTTTGTACCACATCTGTTTCATTAATAAAAGCGTTATTGTCGAACTTGTGTGCCTTGTTCTCGCGATCGTTGTCTGCCATACCGTAACTTCTAAAGCTTCGGACTCGAATGGTGAGCTACCTCCGGCTCGCTGAGGGGCGAATTCGCGAAGTGGAATTGAGCCAAGTGTCCGACTTCGGGGTCCTTGGTTTACTAGGTTAGGGACGTCGGAGCGTTTAAGGGCGGCGAACTACTCCTGGCTCGCTTAGGATCGAGCTTGCGAAGTAGAGTCGAGCCAAGTGTCGGACTCCGGGACCATTGTCAATTTAGAGGGTGTGGGAGCAATTTCGAATGGCAAACTACCCCTAGCCCGCTTAAGAGCGAGCTTGGGGAGTAGGGTCGAACCAAGTGCTGGACTCCGAACCATTCAACGGCTGTGGGAGCATTTTCGAATGGCGAGCTACTTCTAGCTCGCTTAGGAGCGAGCTCGCGAAGTAGAATCGAGCCAAGTGTTGGACTCCGGAACCATTGTGAGTTTATGGGGTGTAGGAGCAATTTCGAATGGCGAACTACCCTAGCTCGCTTGGGAGCGAGCTTGCGGAGTAGGGTCGAACCAAGTGTTGGACTCCGTACCATTCAACGGCTGTGGGAGCATTTTCGAATGGCGAGCTACTTCTAGCTCGCTTAGGAGCGAGCTCGCGAAGTAGAATCGAGCCAAGTGTTGGACTCCGGAACCATTGTCAGTTTAAGGGGTGTAGGAGCAATTTTGAATGGCGAACTACCCTAGCTCGCTTGGGAGCGAGCTTGCGGAGTAGGGTCGAACCAAGTGTTGGACTCCGTACCATTCAACGGCTGTGGGAGCATTTTCGAATGGCGAGCTACTTCTAGCTCGCTTAGGAGCGAGCTCGCGAAGTAGAATCGAGCCAAGTGTTGGACTCCGGAACCATTGTGACATTAAAGAGTTACAAGCAGAGGGATGTAATAGTAGTGAAAACATGAAGAAACTTCATTTATTAACATCTAATGATTGGCTGCTTCTAAAGTTGCTAGCCGTTATTACAATAATAAAAGAAAGAACAAAAGGACAAACTATGACTAGAGAAAGGAAGGGAACGGTTCGACATCTCGAGTTACTTGGAGAGACGTAGTTGCCTTCTCTTGGTATTTCAAAAGATGGTCGGCGTTCCAAGTCCTGGGAATTTCTCTGCCTTCGAGATCCTCTAGTTTGTATGTACCGGGGCGGATTACTTTCGAGATCTTGTACGGTCCCTCCCAGTTCGGGGCCAGCTTGCTTTTCTGCCCGGGGAATGAGATGGCCAACTTCCGAAGGACTAAATCCTCTTCTTTGAGGTCCGTTGGGCGGACTCTTTTGTTGTATGCTAGCTCGATCCTTCTTCGGTATGCTTGCTAGCGTATGGCAGCTCTCTCTCGGATTTCGTCTATCAGATCTAGGCTTGTTCTCAGCTCTCTAGCATTCTGCTCCTCTTCATAAGCGATCAGGCGAGGAGAGGGTATCCCGACTTCTAGGGGGATGATGGCTTCGGCCCCATAGGTGAGATTAAATGGGCTCTCGCCTGTTGGGGTCCGCTTGGTGGTGCAGTGATTCCAGAGTACGTTTGGTAGTTGGTCGACCCATAGCCCCTTGGAACACTTGTCTAACCTCTTCTTGATCCCCGCAAGAATCTGTCGGTTGGCGTTCTCGGCCTGGCCATTCGACTGGGGATGGGAGACGGAGGAGAATCGGTGTTGTATGGAGAGGTCTTCACACAAGGCTCGGAAGGCGGCCCCAGTAAACTGTGTCCCGTTATCTGTGACTATGACTCGGGGGACACCAAAGCGGCAAATTACATTTTTCCAGAAGAATTGAACTACTCTATGCTCAGTGATTGTAGCCAGGGGCTCGGCTTCTATCCATTTAGAGAAGTAGTCGACTGCCACGACTAGGAACTTCAGCTGCCCGGGAGCTGGTGGAAACGGTCCCAATAAATCCATTCCCCACATAGCAAAGGGGATCGGACTTGATAGGGAGGTAAGCGGTGCTTGCGGAAGGCGTCGGATGTCTGCATACTTTTGGCAGGAGCTGCACTGCCGAACGTGTCATTCCGCGTCCCGCAGTAGAGTGGGCCAATAATATCCATAGTTCAACACTTTGCGCGCTAGAGCCCTGGACCCAGAATGAGCTCTGCCGACCCCCTCATGGAGCTCTTGCAGGGCATAGTCGGCTTGCTCGGGGGAGAGGCACCTTAAATACGGTCGACCATCCACTTGGGTGAAGGAGCGTTTATATAAGATGCCTTCGATTAAAGTGAAACGCTCGGCTCGGGCCCTGATCCTTCGTGCTTCCCGCGGATCTTCAGGGAGGAGTCCGTTCCTCAAGAATTCGACAATGGGTTTCATCCAGTTGTCTTCGAGGAGGACGGGCAATGCTTCAACGGAGTCTGGCGCTTCGTCCTCTATGCTCGGCTTCAGGAGGACTTCTATCAAAACGGTCTGTTCCAGACCTTGAAGGGAAGAGGAGGCTAACTTGGATAAAGCGTCGGCCTGAGCATTTTCTTCTCGAGGGATCCTTTGGATGAGAGCCTCGTCGAACAGCGCCATGAGGCTCTTTACTTTGGACAAGTATTTAGCCATTCTATCGTCGCGGGCTTCATACTCGCCGAGGACCTGGTTAACAATCAACTGGGAGTCGCTGAAAATCTGTAGCCGTTGTGCCCCAGCATTTCGGGCCATTCGCAGCCCGGCTATTAGTGCTTCATATTCGGCCTCGTTGTTCGAGGCTTTGAAATTTATCCGGAGGGAGTATTGGAGGATGAAGTCATCTGGTCCTGCCAAGATGACTCCTGCCCCGCTTCCCTCATTACAAGAGGACCCGTCAACGTAGACCGACCAGACGGGGGTTCCCTTTGCTGTTTGGCCAGACTCGGAGATTGTAGTCTCAACTATGAATTCGGCCAGCGCCTGTGCCTTGATTGCAGTCCGAGGCTGATAAGTTATATCGTGCTGGCTCAGCTCGATCGACCACTTCATGAGGCGACCGGAAGTCTCGGGTTTGTGAAGAATCTGTTTCAGCGGCTGGTCGGTAAGGACGACCACCGAATGGGACTGAAAGTAGGGTCTAAGTTTTCTCGCGGCCATTACCAGGGCATACGCCATTTTCTCAATCTTCGGGTACCGGAGTTCGGCGTCCCGGAGCACCTTTCTGACGTAGTAAATGGGCTTCTGAGCCCTTTCTTCTTCTCTGACTAAGACCGCACTGAGCGTCTGTTCGGAAGCTGCAAGGTAGAGGTAGAGCAGTTCGCCGGGTACTGGTTTGCTAAGGAGAGGGGGATTGACGAGGTAAGCTTTAAGCTGGTCAAAGGAGTCTTGTTGCTGCTGCCCCCACTCGAATCCTTTAGCCCCCCTGAGGGCTTTGAAGAATGGGAGGCACTTCTCCCCGGACTTCGACAGGAAGCGCCCTATGGCGGCTAGGCGACCAGTCAACCTCTGAACTTCTTTGACATTTCTAGGGGGGGCCATGTCCAGTATGGCCTTGATCTTCTCCGGATTTGCCTCTATTCCTCGTTGGCTAACCATGAAGCCGAGGAACTTGCCTGATGAGACGCCGAACGCACACTTGTTCGGGTTGAGTCTCATATTGTGCCTTCTTAAAACATCAAATGCTTCTTGGAGGTCGGTCACATGATCGATACCTCGGATGCTTTTCACCAGCATGTCATCGACGTACACTTCCATGTTTCTGCCGATTTGAGCCTGAAAAACTTTGTTGACGAGGCGCTGGTATGTTGCCCCTGCGTTCTTTAGGCCGAATGGCATGACCCTGTAGCAATAAAGGCCTTGGTCGGTCACAAAAGACGTCTTCGGGATATCCGGCGGGAACATCCTTATCTGGTTGTAACCCGAGAAAGCGTCCATGAAGCTTAGAAGCTCATGTCCCGAGGTTGCGTCAATCAGAGTGTCGATGCTCGGTAGAGGGAAGGGATCTTTAGGACAGGCTTTGTTGAGGTCGGTGAAATCAATGCAAATTCTCCAAGTTCCGTTGGACTTCTTCACCATTACTACGTTTGATAACCATTCAGGATAGTTTACTTCCTGTATGAATCGGGCCTTCAGCAATTTATCTACCTCCTCTTTGATAGCGAGCTGTCGCTCGGGGGCGAACTTACGCCTCTTCTGCTGAACCGGTTTGGACCCCGGATCAACACTCAGGCGGTGGACTAAGAGTTCTTCGGAGATACCGGGCATGTCAGCTGCGGACCATGCGAAGAGGTCCTGATTGGCTCGGATGCATTTCACAATATCTGAGTATAGGGCGGACGGGAGGGTCTTGCTTACGAAGAACTTGCGGGTCGGCTCTTGTTCGGAGAAGAGCACCTCCTCCAGTTCGTCTGCTGGCTCGGAGGCCGGTCTTGTGGAATCTTGGGGAATCTCCAGGGTCTCTAAAGAGAGGACGGGCCCAAGGGTCGAAGTCATGTAGCATTTTCGGGCCTGCTCCTGATTTCCCCTTACCTCTCCGACCCCGGATCGGGTGGGAAACTTCATCTTCAGATGATATGCCGAGGGAACTGCTTCCAGAGCCGCGAGGCCGGGCCTGCCCAAAATGACGTTGTAGGCAGCGGGAACATCCACTACTGATATGGCTAAAAATAGGATTAAATCGGGACCGTTCACATCGGACGCGAATCTTAAAGCTCAGGGGTAAAACGGTGATTTCACTTACTAGCGGGTCCGAAGCGGGTACTGGGTCTCCTTCTCACAGATCCAATAACCCGCGAACGGATCCACTCCAACTGGGTACGGGTCCCGACCCAAGACAAACCCAGATCAGCAAGAGGAAAATCAGGGTTACTGATTTGACCAAATCAACAGGCCTGATTTGCTCTCACCGGGAATTAAGGGATTACATTCCTAATCTGATTACGAGGATTTTATGCCTTATCAGATCACAGGATCACATTCCTAATCTGATCCCAACGGCGACTATAAATACCCCCCACCTACCACTGTTACAGGTTAATCAATACTTTTCAATAAAAAGCTCTTTCTTAATCATATCACTGGTTACTGACAAGAGCGTCGGAGGGTGCGTCGCCGGGATCAAACCCGGTGTCTCGCACTTTCCTTGCAGGTATTCGGCGGGAGTCAGCGGCCCAACTCCGGCGAACAGGTTCGGATCTGCTATTCAGGTTTCTCGCGAATCCACAAATTCATCTGTTTACCCCCACACCGAAATCAGCGGTAACAGATTGGCGCCGTCTGTGGGAAAACCATACGAATAGCCTCCGCCCCTTCCTCGTCGACTGGCTCTTCTCCAGCCATGCCTCCCAGAAAGGTCAGATCTAGGGGGTCCAACCGTGGACCCAACCCCGCTGATCAGCAAGAGGTAGTCCCCATCCAGCCTGCTCCGCAGCAGGGACAACCCCCGCTTCAAGTGGAGGACCCTCTTCAACAAGATCAGCCTCCTCTTCAGAATAAGCAACCCCCCAGGGTCCCCACCGGTCCTCAGAATGCCGGTGCGGGGGGCTCTCGTATGAAGCAACCGCTCAATCAGGACCGCGTCTCCATACACAACACCTCTACGGATTCCATGGCCTCTCACAATCCCCAAAATCAGAAGATGGAAGAGGACCTACGCCACCGTCTGGACGAGAAGCGGGCCCGAGAGGGAGCCTCCCGCCAACAACGTCCGGGTGAGCGGTCCCCTCACCACCGAGATTATAGAAGGTCTCCTGTCCGAAGGGGAAGAAGAGAGTCACCCGGGCATTACAGGAGGAGGCGCCACTCTCCTACCGGTCGGCATCAGCCGAGGAACAATGAGGCGCCCCTCACTCGCGCCGAGTTCCTGCAGTTTCAAGCAACGATGTTGCAGGCTCTTAACCTCCGACCCAACAACAATGAGGCCCAAAGGGTTCCTTCGCGCCAACAGGTTCCCAGTCCTCGCCGTAGGTCCGCCTCTTCTCCTCCAGCTCCTAACCGCCGGCAGCATGAACTTAGCCCTCGCCGCTCTCGGGACGACCATCGTAGCCCCGGCTCTCCCTCCTACGAAGACGAGTCCAGAGGCTCGTTCGACTATCGCGGGAGGGACGAGGCCCTATATCGCCGTCTCCATGAGGTGGAGAGGCGAATCGGCCGGATAGACGAGGGGGAGGGGTCGAACAGCAGAACCATCCGTCCGAGCAGACCCCCTTTCTCCCGAACTATCATGGAGGCTCCCATCCCGAGGGGATTCGAACCCCCGAAGTTCGAAACTTACTCGGGGGAGTCGGACCCCGTGGACCACATCGAAAGCTTCAAGACCCTTATGCTCATCCACCAGGCTTCGGACGCCTTACTTTGCAGGACCTTTCCAGCCACCCTGAGGAGGTCGGCTAGGGAATGGTACTCCCGCCTTGCTCCCTCTTCCATCTTCTCCTTCGAGCAATTCGAGACCCTCTTCATCACCCACTTCATGAGTAGTAGACACACAGAGAAGACTAGCCTCTCATTACTCCAGCTCTGCCAGGAGAAAGGAGAGAAGTTGAGAGACTATGTGAAGAGGTTCACTGCGGAGGTCAGGTCCATAGCCTCCCTCGACCAATCCGTCGCAACAGCCGCCTTCCAATCCAACGTCTTCAACTCCAGCCTCTGCTCCTCTCTTGCTAAGAAGCCTCCACGGAACTTTGCCGACCTCCTTCTCAGGTGTGACAAGTACATTCGTGCCGAAGAGGCCGCCTACCCTCCAAGCTTCGGGGGGTCTACCTCAGGGACGAAGCGAAAGTTGACCGAAGAAGAAGAGGCTAAGATGCTTCAGAAGGACGGCAATGGCCAGCGCCGCCCGACTCCTCGGTTTGAGAAGTTCACCCCCCTCGTTGCCAATATATCAGAAGTTCTTATGGAGGTGGACAAGGAAGGGCTCCTCCGCGCTCCCCCGAGAATGAACACACCTGGCAAGAAGAGGGACAAGCATAAGTGGTGCCGCTTTCACAGGGACCACGGCCACGACACAGAAGATTGTCGGGCTCTGAAGGAGGAGATCGAAGAACTCATACAGCGGGGGCACCTGACCAAGTTCGTCCAGAAAGAGGGGGCCGAGCTTCCCCCCTGAGGAGCCAACAAACGAACTGAAGGGCCCGCCGAGCTTTACGACTCAGAACCTCCCGGCTCTTCCCAAGAGGTCTTCACCTTATTGTAGAAGTAGGACCCTGATTTTCAATAAGGCCGATGCTTGTAATCCGGCCGATAGCATGTAATAAGGGCTCGCCATATTGAAGCAGCCACTTAGTTTATTTCAATAAAACTTTACATTTTTTCATTGGAAATTGTTGCTCTTGCTTCATCTCCACCTCTACCGATGGTTCAGAGTCCAACACTTGGCTCGAGTCTGCTTCGAATAACCTGCTCTTCAGCGGGTTAGAAGTGATTCGCCATTCGGAACTGCTCCCACAGCCGTTGAACACCTCTACCGATGGTTCGGAGTCCAACACTTGGCTCGAGTCTGCTTCGAATAACCTGCTCTTCAGCGGGTTAGAAGTGGTTCGCCATTCGGAACTGCTCCCACAGCCGTTGAACACCTCTACCGATGGTTCGGAGTCCAACACTTGGCTCGAGTCTGCTTCGAATAACCTGCTCTTCAGCGGGTTAGAAGTGGTTCGCCATTCGGAACTGCTCCCACAGCCGTTGAACACCTCTACCGATGGTTCGGAGTCCAACACTTGGCTCGAGTCTGCTTCGAATAACCTGCTCTTCAGCGGGTTAGAAGTGGTTCGCCATTCGGAACTGCTCCCACAGCCGTTGAACACCTCTACCGATGGTTCGGAGTCCAACACTTGGCTCGAGTCTGCTTCGAATAACCTGCTCTTCGGCGGGTTAGAAGTGGTTCGCCATTCGGAATTGCTCCCACAACCGTTGACTACCTCTACCGATGGTTCGGAGTCCAACACTTGGCTCGATTCTGCTTCGAATAACCTGCTCTTCAGCGGGTTAGAAGTGGTTCGCCATTCGGAATTGCTCCCACAACCGTTGATTCCCTCACATAAGCAGCGAGTTCGGAGCTACAGCTCTCCCCTAGAGTTGCTCCTCACACTCGTCTCACATATGGCCCTCTTCCAGAGCCGAGCTCTTCCCTCAGCTCGCCGCCGAAGCAGACCTCTTCTCGACGAGTTCGGAGCTCAAAACTCTCTCCAAGAGTCACTCTTCAAACTCATCTCACAAAAGGCTGTCTTCCAGAGCCGAGCTCTTCCCTCAGCTCGCCGCCGAAGCAGACCTCTTCTCAACGAGTTCGGAGCTACAGCCCTCCCCTAGAGTTGCTCCTCAAACTCATCTCACAAAAGGCTCTCTTCCCATCCGAGCTCTCCCCTCCGCTCGCCCCCGAAGCGGACCTCTTCTCAGCAAGTTTGGAGCACAACTCTCTCATAGGGTCCCTCCTTACACTTGTCTCACAAATAGCTCTCTTCCAGAGCCGAGCTCTTCCCTCCGCTCGCCCCCGAAGTGGACCTCTTCTCAGCAAGTTTGGAGCACAACTCTCTCATAGGGTCCCTCCTTACACTTGTCTCACAAATAGCTCTCTTCCAGAGCCGAGCTCTTCCCATCCGAGCCCCAACATCAAAGAGTCCGGTCGGCTGCCGAGCAAGTGCCTTCCCGATCTGGTAAACAGAGAAAACACACTTTCTCCTCAACATTCGTGTAAGATCTCGATCAGACGGCCCAGATCTTGCCAGCGACGCTAAACGACAAGATAGCGTTTTCTTGGGAACTGAGCCGTCTCGAGATTCGTGCCATCATCCAACGGCCCAGATCTTGCCAGCGTCGCTAAATGACAAGATAGCGTTTTCTTGGAAACTGTGCCCGCCTCGAGATCCGCGCTGAGATCCAGCGGCTCAGATCGCTCCACGTCACTCAGCATTCCTAGCCGAGCGACTAGCGATCCGACCCACTCGCGCCTCTTCTTCGCCCCAAGGGTCTTCCTAGCCCAAGGGTCTTCCAAGCACAGGGGTCTTCCTAGCACACCTTACAAGGGTCTTCCTAGCCCAAGGGTCTTCCAAGCACAGGGGTCTTCCTAGCACACCTTACAAGGGTCTTCCTAGCCCAAGGGTCTTCCAAGCACAAGGTCTTCCTAGCACATCTTCTCCGCCCCTAGGAGTGGAGCTCCTCTTCCAAAATCCCCAAGACCAAAGTACTTATCAACTTCATGAAGACAAGCATCTTGCGGGGCTATTCTGACCATGAAGGAGGGTGAATCTTCATCCCACTCCTGAAGAGAAGTTGTGGATCTTCGAACTAGCTTCGAAACGAGGGGTCGCACGCCCCGATCGGACCACCGTAGCCCCGGGAAAGTGGACCTCAATGCAGCTGCGCCGAATAGCTCGGAAATCCGAGCCGAGCCACTCGCACGAGCCGAGCCGAGCCACTCCCATCTGAGCTCTTCCCATCCGAGCTCTTCCCATCCGAGCCACTCGCACGAGCCGAGCCGAGCCACTCCCATCTGAGCTCTTCCAGAGCCGAGCTCTTCCCAACCGAGCCCCAACATCAAAGAGTCCGGTCGGCTGCCGAGCAAGTGCCTTCCCGATCTGGTAAACGGAGAAAACACACTTTCTCCTCAACATTCGTGTAAGATCTCGATCAGACGGCCCAGATCTTGCCAGCGACGCTAAACGACAAGATAGCGTTTTCTTGGGAACTGAGCCGTCTCGAGATTCGTGCCATCATCCAACGGCCCAGATCTTACCAGCGTCGCTAAACGACAAGATAACGTTTTCTTGGGAACTGAGCCGTCTCGAGATTCGTGCCATCATCCAACGGCCCAGATCTTGCCAGCGTCGCTAAACGACAAGATAGTGTTTTCTTGGTAGCTGAGCCTGTCTCGAGATTCGTGCCACCATCCAACGGCCCAGATCAAGCCACATAATTCCGATCTCCAATCCGAGCTACTGCCCTACCGAGCTGCAAAATGGCCAAAAATTTGCCTCAAAATCCGTGCTCGGATTGGCCGAACAAGAAGCAGAGGAGAGGAGCTCGGATCTGCCAAACAAGAAGAAGAGGACAAGAAAAAGACAAAAAAAAAAGTAATGTAAAAAAAAATATGTATTTTGTGCCACGTGGCGCCGCGTGGTTGGGCGAAGTTACCTCTCGGTCGGCTGCCGAGCAAGTGCCTTCCCGATCTGGTAAACGGAGAAAACACACTTTCTCCTCAACATTCGTGTAAGATCTCGATCAGACGGCCCAGATCTTGCCAGCTGCACTAAACGACAAGATCGTGTTTTCTTGGGAATTGGGCCCGTCTCGAGATTCGTGCCACCATCCAACGGCCCAGATCGAGCCACATAGTTCGGATCTCCAATCCGAGCTACTGTCCAACCGAGCTGCAAAATAGCCAAAAATTCACCTCAAAATCCGTGCTCGGATTCACCGAACAAGGCGCCCAAAAAAAAAAAAAAAAAAAAAAAAAAAAAAGAGGGTGCAAGTGGCCGGGTTCGGACCCGTTAAGGTCAAACCCGAACCCGCCTCCGCCACATCACCTTTCTTCTCCCATACATCCTGGCGCCAAAGCAAAGTAAAAAACCAAATAAAACAACAGTTCGTCTTCAAGCTCTACCCTCCACGGCCGAGAACTATCTTCAACGACGAACTCACCCCCTCCGTCGTCTAACTCCGGCGTCGAGCTCTCCATCCCGACCTCGCTTCCAAACCCACAACATGCCGAGCTCCATCTCCATGCCGAGCTCCGTCTCCAATGCCGAGCACCTCCGTCAACGGCTAGCCCCACTCCGCTCGACGAGGTCGTTCGCCATGCCGATCTCCCACTCCGTCAAAGTTCCCGAACTCCCCTCACCGAGCTCGGACACAGCTCCATCGACGAGCTCGCCGCCCTCCGAGTTCTCCACGAGGTCTCTTTCACGATCTCCGTTCGTCACCAAGCTCCTCTGTCAAAACCCTCGCCTCCGAGCTCCGTCACGCTCCGCTCCAGCTCCACAGCGTCGACCTTCTCCTCCGGCGAGCTCAGCTCTGAATTCCACTTCACACGAGCTCGACCTCGCCATAACTCCGAAGCTCGAAGCCCCGAGCTCCGCTGCCTAGTTCCACCTCCGACGACCTCCTTCGAGCCCTCACTCTCGCCTCGCTCGCCGTCGGAGAGCCGAACCAAACTCCAAACGCAGCGCCGCTCCGAGCAGCTCACCCGTCGTCAACCTCCACTTCGTCGAAGCCCAAGAAGAGAACCCAACCCTTCTCCGAGCCCTCCTTCTCGCCACGCCGAGCCCACACTCCGGAACTCCGAGTTCCGAGCGCGCTCCTCGCCGAACCCATCGAATCGAGCACTACATCCTCCGTCACCACCGCCGAGCTCGACTCCCTCGACGAACCCCCAAGCTCAGTCACCCTCCTCGCCGAGCTCGCCAAGCTCCAGTGGCACTCACGATCGGGGTCGAGGGCGGAGCTAGGTCGGAGGCATCGATGGGTGGAAGTGAAAGACGAAGAAGAGAAAGAAGAAGAAGAGCAGGGACGAGCGGGAAAAGAAAGAAAGAAACAAAAAAAAAAAAAAAAAAAAAAAAAAAATGCCACGTGGCCGCCACGTGGCAGATCGAGATGGATCAGATCCGAGCTGCGCGAAGTGGATCGGTCGGCTGCCGAACAAGTCCCTTCCCGATCCTGCAAATGGAGAAAAAATCCAGCCGAACGACAACGACCGTTGGATCTTCTGGAAATTCGCGCTTCCGGTGATGGACGATCCAGATCGCGCCACGCGCGCTAAACGACAAGATAACGTTTTTTCGAAAACTGCGCCTCCTCGAGATTCGTGCCAGGATCCGACGGCGCAGAACGCGCCACGTGTCAGGTATTATTTAATTTAATTAATTTATTTATTTAATTGTTTTTTTTTATTTAAAAAATCCGAAAAAATATTTAAAAAATCGGAAAAAATTAAATAAAAATTCTAAAAATAATTATAAATTCAGAAAAATTATTTTACATTCTGAAAAATATAATTATTTAATTAGAATAATTATTTATTATTTTCGATAATTAATTATTTAATTCGGAAAATGAATAAAAAATTCAAAAAAATGAGAAAAAAATTCAGAAAAATCAGGAAAAATCACCAAAAATCCAGAAAATTCTGAGAATATTTTTGGGCATTTTACAAGCCCATAATAACACTGTTACACCCCGAGCAAGATTCCAAGCTCCCTTAAGAACACCGATAAAATCCCGTACGCCATTAGAACAGTTAAACTACTCCTCAAAGGCTGATTACACCCAGTCTTTAGGAGTGGGGGGCTCGTGATATGGCTAAAAATAGGATTAAATCGGGACCGTTCACATCGGACGCGAATCTTAAAGCTCAGGGGTAAAACGGTGATTTCACTTACTAGCGGGTCCGAAGCGGGTACTGGGTCTCCTTCTCACAGATCCAATAACCCGCGAACGGATCCACTCCAACTGGGTACGGGTCCCGACCCAAGACAAACCCAGATCAGCAAGAGGAAAATCAGGGTTACTGATTTGACCAAATCAACAGGCCTGATTTGCTCTCACCGGGAATTAAGGGATTACATTCCTAATCTGATTACGAGGATTTTATGCCTTATCAGATCACAGGATCACATTCCTAATCTGATCCCAACGGCGACTATAAATACCCCCCACCTACCACTGTTACAGGTTAATCAATACTTTTCAATAAAAAGCTCTTTCTTAATCATATCACTGGTTACTGACAAGAGCGTCGGAGGGTGCGTCGCCGGGATCAAACCCGGTGTCTCGCACTTTCCTTGCAGGTATTCGGCGGGAGTCAGCGGCCCAACTCCGGCGAACAGGTTCGGATCTGCTATTCAGGTTTCTCGCGAATCCACAAATTCATCTGTTTACCCCCACACCGAAATCAGCGGTAACAACTACCATGAAGTCCATCGGCTCCGTCCTGGTGGTAGGGGTTTGGCCGGCAGTTACATCGAGGGTGATCACCCCTTCTATAGTTACCGGAACCCCCGTGAACCCATGGAGAGTGTAACCGGCGGGCTTGAGTCTGTCTCTGGAGAGCTTTAGGCCTTTGAAAGCGGAGAGGAATAGAATGTTGACGGAGCTGCCGTTGTCAACTAAGATCCTCTCCACTTTGAAATTTGCCATGTGGAGGCTGATGACGAGAGCGTCACAATGTGGGATACGAACTCCCTCGAGATCTTCGTCGGAAAAGGTAACTGGTACTCCGAGGCCTTTGGGAGGAGGCGTGGTTCGGACTGAATTGACCTCTCTGATAAACGCTTTCCGGGAGGAGTTTGAGGAGCCTCCCATCGGACCCCCATGGATGAGGTGGAGGACTCACTCTTCCTCGAAGTCTGGCATCTCTTCTCTTTCCGGACGCTTGTTAGCCCCCCGAGGCGGGGGAGGGAGCTCGGCTCGGTCCTTTTTTACAAACTTCGTTAGCTGTCCCCTCTGGATAAGGGCTTCGATCTCGTTCCTCAGAGCACGGCAGTCGTTGGTGTCATGCCCATGGTCCCGGTGATAGCGGCACCATTTCTCTTTATCTCTTCTCTTGGCGGGAGTATTCATTTTGGGAGCCGGAGGCAAGACCCCGTCTTTTTCGACCTCCATGAAGATGGCTGAGAGGTTAGCGTTGAGGGGAGTGAACTTCTCAAATCTAGGGGGAGGTCGGCGCTGGCCGGCATTATCCTTCTGGAGCTTCTTGGCTCCTTCTTCCTCCGCCCCCTTCCTTTTAAGCCCGGAGGCGGGCACTTCCCAGTTGGGTTGTTGCTCGGCCTCTTCGGCCCGAATGTACTTTTCGGTGCGAAGGAGAAGGTCGGAAAAGTCATGTGGGGGTTTCTTGGCGAGGGAGGAGCGGAGGTTGGAATTGAGAATGTTGGATTGGAATGCTGCGGTAGCGACCGATTGGTCGAGGGAGGCAATGGTTCTAGCTTCAGCTGTGAACCTCTTCACGTAGTCCCTCAGTTTTTCCCCCTTTTGCTGACGGAGGTGCAATAGTGAGATGCTGGTTTTCTCGGTCCTTCGGCTGCTGACAAAGTGGGTGATGAAGAGGGTTTCGAACTGTTCGAAGGAGAATATCGACGCCGGGGCAAGACGAGAGTACCATTCTCGAGCCGGGCCTTTGAGTGTCGCGGGGAATGTTTTGCAGAGGAGGGCATCGGAGGCTTGGTGAAGGAGCATTAAAGTCTTAAAGCTTTCGATGTGATCAACTGGATCGGTCTCCCCGGTGTAATTCTCGAATTGGGGAGGTTTGAAGCTGAACGGTACAGGGGCATCCACTATGGTTCGGGAGAATGGGGGCCGGCTAGGACGTAGGGTCCTTCTCCTGAGTTCCTCTTCTCGGTTTATCTGACCCAGGAGCTTTTCCACCTCGTTAAGACGACGGTCCATGATGTCATCCCTCCGACGGTAATCCGCCGGGCCACGGGACTCGTCTTCGTACGAGGGGGAGCGAGGGCTGCGGCGACGGTAACTTCGAGAACGACGAGGACTCGGGGTGCGCCGGGAGTTGGTTGGTGCAGGACGAGGAGAGGGGGACCGTTGGCGAGGGCTTCGGACCGGAGGAGGGGATGGGGCCCTCGGCTCATTGGAATTTTGACGGAGGTTGAGGGCCTGTTGTACCATTGCTTGGAACTGCTGGAACTCGGCACGGGTGATGGGTGCCTCATTGTTCCTAGGCTGCTGCCGACCTGCGGGAGAGCGCCTTCTTCGGTAATAATCGGGGGAGTCCTTTCTCCCTCTTCGGATGGGGGACCTCCTGTGCTCTCGGTGACGGGGGGATCGCTCTTGCTGGCGGGAGGCTTCCCCCCGAGCCTGCTTTTCATCCAGATGACGACGGAGGTCGTCATCCTCTGGGTGTTTGGGAGGGGCATTGTGGCGACCAGAGGCTCGGGGGTGATGGGAGGCCATGGAGGCACTGGAGGCGTTGTGGATGGAGAGGTTCTCTTGGTGGAGAGGCTGTTTCTGGGGGTTAGGACCCTTTGGATCAGGAGGTGGAGGGTTCCGTTGGAGCGGTTCTTCCATGGTAGGAGGGAGTTGCCCTTGTTGCTGAGCGGGATCAGGAAGGACTTCTTGTTGGTCAGGGTTGGGCACTCGATTAGACCCTCTTGACCTGACCTTGCGAGGCGGCATGGCTGGAGAAGACCTGTTCTCGGGGAAGAGGTGAGGTTTCTATTCGTTAGTTTCCCACAGACGGTGCCAATCTGTTGCCGCTAAATTTGGTGTGGGGGCAAACAGATAGAACTTGTGGATTCTTGGGGAAACTGAATAGAAAGACCTGCGTACCTGTTCCCTGAGGCGTCGTCTGTCGCTTCCGCCGTGCACCTGCAAAAAGTGCGAGACACCGGGGTTGTTCCCGGCGACGCACCCTCCGACGCTCAAGTCAATAATCTAGGAAGACTATGAATGAGCACAAAAACTGGTGAAGAGTTGATTACCTCTTAATGGAGATGGATGGGGGGTATTTATAGGCGTCTTAGGGAACGGATTAGGAATGTAATCCCCGTGATTTGATAAGGAATGTCCCCCATAATCAGATGAGGAAGGTAATCTGATAGGATATATTCCCTGTAATCAGATAAGGAATTTAATCCCTAATCCCCCGTGAAAAGGTAGATGTCCATCAGGGCCGTTGATCGTGTTTAATCAGGGACCCTGACTCTATCGTGTTGGATTGGGTGCGCAGCGGGTTGAGACCCGCACCCTCTTGTTGGTGGATCCATTCGCGGATTATTGGGCCCTAGGAGGGCAGATCCAATATCCGTTTTGGTCCTTTTGTGGGTGAAATTACTGTTTTACCCTCAGGTCTCAAGATTCGTGCCTGATTTGGACGGTTCCGATTAAACCCCATTTTTAGCCATATCAACAATAGGGTTTTAGATTGGGTTGGGCACAACCATTAGTGGGGCAACATATATGCTCAGATAATGTAAATTTTCATTTCAAGAAACTGTTAAAGTTACCTGCAGATTGCCCTCTTTGGCATGATTTTTTAACCAAAAATGGGTTCACTTCCAAACTAAGTATGCTGCTAGAAATTTCATATACTTTCTTATTGTTAAATAAGCTTAGTTTGGAAATTTCATCTTGGCATGTTTTTTTAACCAAAATGGGTTCACTGTGAACTGAGGATGTTATAGCTACGTATGCCAAAATCCTCTGGATATGCTGAACAATTGGGTTTTAGATTTAGTTAGGCTAAAGAATTAGTAGAGCAACATATATGCTCAGATAATGAAAATGTTCATTTCAAGATACTGTTAAAGTAACCTGTTTGCCATCTTTGGCATGATTTTTTAACAAAAAATGGGTTCACTTCCTAACTAAGTATGCTGCTAGAATTTTCATCTTCTTTTACTGTTAATGAAGCTTATTTCATGCATCTGATTGCCTTCTTGGCATGTTTTTTTGGTATTAAATGGGTTCACTGTGAACTGAGGATGCTATAGCTGTATGCCAAAATCCTCCACATATGCACAACAATTGGGTTTTAGATTTAGTTGGGCTCAAGAATTAGTAGAGCAACATATAAGATCGGATAATGGAAATTTTAAATTTAAGATGCTGTTAAAGTAACCTGATTGCCCTCTTTGGCATGATTTTTTAACCAAATAATGGGTTCACTTCCAAACTAAGTATGCTGCTAGCATAGGCCTCATCTTCTTTCACTGTTAATGAAGCTGATTTCATGCATCTGATTGTCTTCTTGGCATGTGTGTATTTGAATCCTTGACAGGTACAACATGCCGAGGCGTTTAAAGAGGTCAACTATAAATGATGGCAACGAGAGCCATGGGGATGAGCAGCCACTACATAATAGTGGCAGTCAAACCGAAGAGGGTGAGGGTAGCATGCCGCCCACTGTCAAAAAACATCGTGGGCGGACGAAGATGACGAATGTTTGGAGGCTTCAGAATGATGAAAGGATCGAGGTGGAGGCGAACGATGTTGGGCAACCGGTTGGCGACAACGCCAGCAAATTTTCCTCCTTCATTGGTGTCATAGCAAGGAACCCCCGCATACTTCCTTTGTCATACGAGAGTTGGCCGAAGGTGCCAACCACCACAAAAGCCACCGCTATTACGACCGTCAAGGTATTTCTCATCTAAAATACATAATTGGTCGGCGAAAAATTATTATTGAAATATGTATTATTAGTGATGGGTAATGAATTTTGCAGCAATACTTCTCGTTCGCCGACTCCCTTACTCCTTGGGTTGAAAAGTTACTCTCGAAGAAGTGGAGGGACCACAAGAGTGAATTGAAGTCGAAGTTTTATAACAAAGAGCTTTCAGAGGAGGAGAATGCAGTGAATGTGCCAGAAAATGTGGAGCCTTCGGATTGGCAATTTCTTGTGCACTACTGGAGTTCGGTGATCAGTCAGGTATTTACATTAAACACACAAAAATCTAATGAGTATGTGGTTGTATGGCGGCTATAATAAATTTTCCTGTTAACTTCATTGTGGCATGTACAGAAAAGGGCGGAGGTGGGAGCTGCCAGTCGGTCAAAGCAGCTAGTTCTGCACACCGCTGGTACACAGAGCTTCGCTCTGGTGCGGGAAGAATTGGTAGGCGCAATAGTATTGAACAATTTTTTACTTACAGTTATTTGTTTATAACCATTTTATCTTACTAATGTATAGGCAGAAGATTTGGGGGGGGCTACGGAGTTTGGGGACATCGACTTTTTTTATGCCACCCACAAATCAAAGGATGGGACGTATGCGAGCCCTGAGGCAGCACGGATTCTGGTAATTTGTGAACTAATATCAATGAATAGTCGAAATCTCACCTGCTTTTAACTCTGATTGCTAAGTCCTTTTACAGGCTAATGCTCGGAAAAGGTATGATGAAATCTCCTCTGCTTCAGATTCGGACCCTACGGCTCCATGCCCAGATTGGCGTACCCGACAGAGACTTGCCTTGACCGATGTTAGGGGAAAGGAAAGGCATGGACGTGTCCGTGGTATGGGCCTGGGACCAACCCCCTCGCGGCTATTTGGACGGAGTTCATCTAGTTCAAGTGGCAATCACGACGAGGAGATGACTGCCTTAAAGGCACAAGTTGCACTCCTCCAAGAACAAATGGTCAATTTAATAGGGCAGCAGTCCCAAGTCCCACCCAGGGTAAGTATTTAAATTGGTTTTTTTAAAGAGATTATGGTCTTGAATGCATGAAAGACACGTACTAGTGTTTGTGAGTGTGCATTGTGGCTGTCGTCTATAAGTATTTCGTCTATGTTTCTTAAGTGGGCTGTGATTAGAAAGAAAGGACTGGAGTGGAGATCTGGAAACCCAAATAGAGACATCTCGTTTATTATAATCTATACTTTTTGTTGGACCAATCCCCTCTTGTTGTTGTTGCTGATGTCTCTATGTGTCCGTGTGTTGAAGGGAAAGAAGGGATGAGGGGAGAGATGAGGAAAATGCCGCTATGTTAGCCTGGTGTATCCAAAGTCTCTACCATCCTTCTTTTTGGCTCCATATATGGCTTATATATTAAATGGGTTTCCTTCCACGATGACAGTCCGTAATACTACACTTGATATGAGCCCTGTTCATAGCTGCATCCTATTGCATACTCACAAACAACTAATACGTGTCGTTCGTGCATTGTATTACCAATCCCACTTTGACACATAACATGCTTAGATGACATAGTATGACCTGCTGATAAGGTTTGTTCAGCCGCGTTGTTGTACTGATTTGGAGGATTTTGGTATGCTAGCAGCATACTTAGTTTCATAGTGAACCCATTTTTTTTTACAAAATCATGCCAAAGATGGCAATCTGTAGGTTACTTTAACAGTACCTGAGCTTATATGTTGCTCTACTAATTCTTGAGCCCAACTAAATCTAATTTTCTTAAGTGGGCTGTGATTAGAAAGAAAGGGCTGGAGTGGAGTTCTGAAAACCCAAATAGAGACATCTCGTTTATTATAATCTATACTTTTTGTTGGACCAATCCCCTCTTGTTGTTGTTGCTGATGTCTCTATGTGTCCGTGTGTTGAAGGGATAGAAGGGATGAGAGAGAGATGAGGAAAATGCCGCTATGTTAGCCTGGTGTATCCTCATTCTCTACCATCCCCCCTTGTTATATATTAAATCGGTTTCCTTCCACGATGACAGTCCGTAATATTATACTTGATATGAGCCCTGTCCATCGCTGCACTAAATCTAATACCCAATTGCTGTGCATATCCGGAGGATTTTGGCATACGTACCTATAGCATCCTCAGTTCACAGTGAACCCATTTTGTTATAAAAAACATGCCAAGATGACAATCAGATGCATAAGATAAGCTTCATTAACAGTAAAAGAAGATGAGGATGGCAATCATGCCAAAGATGGCAATCAGGTTACTTTAAAAGTATCTTAAAATGAATATTTCCATTATCTGAGCATATATGTTTCTTTAAAAGTGACTGTGAGCAATTGTTCTTAATTGGGCTGTGATTAGAAAGACACGAGTTGGAGTGGAGATCTGGAAACCCATATAGAGACATCTCGTTCATAATAATTTATTATTATTGTTGTTCTTGTCATCCTTGCTGTTGTTGCTGATGTCTCTATGTGTCCGTGTGTTGAAGGGAAAGAAGGGATGAGAGAGGGATGAGGAAAATGCCGCTATGTTAGCCTGGTGTATCCTCATTCTCTACCATTCCTCTTTCTGGCTTCTATATTTGGTTTCCTTCCACGATGACAATTCCAGTTAAATCTACACTTGCTATGAGCCCTATTCGTCATTTTCGATTTCCCTCCTCCGCTCTCTCTCTCGCTCTCTTCGGTATCATCTCTTGATTTCCCTTATTTTCCAAGCTTAGCATATTTTTCAGATAGATGCATGTTGATTTCCTTAACTTGAATGGTTTAGATGGGATGAAGAATTAATAGAAAAATAAATGCTTAGATACCGGAAATTTTCATGGTCTTTCACTATTAATGAAGCTCAGTTCATGCATCTGCTTGTCTTCTTGGCATGTTTTTTTGATACTAAATGGGTTTAGTGTGAACTGAGGATGCTATAGCTACGTACGCCAAAATGGTCTGTGATTTGCACAACAAGTTGGTTTTAGATTAAGTTGGGCACAACAATTAGTGGAGCAACATATAATTAAGCTCAGTTAATGGAAATTTTCATTTTAACTTACTGTTAAGGTATCCTGCCGATTGCCCTCTTTTGCATGATCCTTTGATCAAGTAATGGGTTCACCACCAAACTGCGTATGCTGCTAGCATCCCCATCCTCTTTCACTGTTAATGAAGCTCATCTCATGCATCTGCTTGTCTTCTTGCCATGTTTTTTTGATAATAAATGGGTTTACTGTGAACTGAGGCATTAATGGAAATTTTCATTTCAAGATACTGTTAAAGTAACCTGTTTGCCATCTTTGGCATGATTTTTTAACCAAACAAGGGTTCACTTCCAAACTGAGTTTGCTGCTAGCATGCCCATCTTCTTTTACTACTACTGAAGCTTATTTCATTAAGATCCAGGATGGCCAATTTGGATTGGGCTGTGATTGGATTGTTCAGTGGCTGTTGTCCATGTTCTTAGTTGGGCTGTGATTAGAACGAGAGGGCTCGAGTGGAGATCTGAAAACCCATATAGAGACATCTTCTTCATAATGAATTATTATTATTGTTGTTTTTGTCGCTCTTGTTGTTGTTGCTGATGTCTCTTTGTGTTCGTGTGTTGAAGGGAAAGAAGGGATAAGAGAGAGATGAGGAAAATGCCGCTATGTTAGCCTGGTGTATCCTCATTCTCTACCATTCCTCTTTCTGACTTCTATATTTGGTTTCCTTCCACGATGACAGTTCTAGTTAAACTTACACTTGCTATGAGCCCTATTCGTATTTTTCTTCTATGAAGAATTGTTCTATGACTACAATCTCCATTCAAAACCCAATTGTTCTATATTTGGTTCCCTCTTGCTGTTGTTGCTGTTGTTGCTGTTGTTGAAGTGAACCCATTTTGTTTTATTGTTGGTGAAGCTTATTTTCATGCATCTGATTGTCATCTTGGCAATTGAATTTGACCAAATAATGGGTTCACTGTGAACTGAGGATGGTATGTAGGTACGTATGCCAAAAATGATTTTCTTAACACAAAATGGGTTCATTTCCAAACAAAGTATGCTGCATAGCATCCCCAGTTTCGTTCACTGTTAGTGATGCTTCCTTCACAAACTTGATGGTCTTCTAAGGCTACAATTTTTTGGGTCCTATTTTCAGTTAACTGTTAGTGAAGCTCATTTCATGCACCTGATTGTCTTCTTGGCATGTTTGTTTTGATACCAAAAATGGGTACACTTTGAACTGAGGATGGTATATAGGTACGTATGCCACAATCCTGCGGCCGGATATGCACAACACTTGGGTTTTGCGATATAGTTGGAGAGCAACACATAAGCTCAGATAGTGGAGAAATTTTGATTTTCAGATACTGTTAATGTAACCTGATTGCAATCTTCGGCCAAAAATGGTTTTCTTAACACAAAATGGGTTCATTTCCAAACAAAGTATGCTGCATAGCATCCCCAGTTTCGTTCACTGTTAGTGATGCTTCCTTCACAAACCTGATGGTCTTCTAAGGCTACAATATTTTGGGTCCTATTTTCAGTTAACTGTTAGTGAAGCTCATTTCATGCACCTGATTGTCTTCTTGGCATGTTTGTTTTGATACCAAAAATGGGTACACTTTGAACTGAGGATGGTATATAGGTACGTATGCCACAATCCTGCGGCCGGATATGCACAACACTTGGGTTTTGCGATATAGTTGGAGAGCAACACATAAGCTCAGATAGTGGAGAAATTTTGATTTTCAGATACTGTTAATGTAACCTGATTGCAATCTTCGGCCAAAAATGGTTTTCTTAACACAAAATGGGTTCATTTCCAAACAAAGTATGCTGCATAGCATCCCCAGTTTCGTTCACTGTTAGTGATGCTTACTTCACAAACCTGATGGTCTTCTAAGGCTACAATTTTTTGGGTCCTATTTTCAGTTAACTGTTAGTGAAGCTCATTTCATGCACCTGATTGTCTTCTTGGCATGTTTGTTTTGATACCAAAAATGGGTACACTTTGAACTGAGGATGGTATATAGGTACGTATGCCACAATCCTCCGGCCGGATATGCACAACACTTGGGTTTTGCGATATAGTTGGAGAGCAACACATAAGCTCAGATAGTGGATGCATTTTCATTTTCAGATACTGTTAATGTAACCTGATTGCAATCTTCGGCCAAAAATGGTTTTCTTAACACAAAATGGGTTCATTTCCAAACAAAGTATGCTGCATAGCATCCCCAGTTTCGTTCACTGTTAGTGATGCTTCCTTCACAAACCTGATGGTCTTCTAAGGCTACAATTTTTTGGGTCCTATTTTCACTTAACTGTTAGTGAAGCTCATATCATGCACCTGATTGTCTTCTTGGCATGTTTGTTTTGATACCAAAAATGGGTACACTTTGAACTGAGGATGGTATATAGGTACGTATGCCACAATCCTCCGGCCGGATATGCACAACACTTGGGTTTTGCGATATAGTTGGAGAGCAACACATAAGCTCAGATAGTGGAGAAATTTTGATTTTCAGATACTGTTAATGTAACCTGATTGCAATCTTCGGCCAAAAATGGTTTTTTTATCTGGGCTATGATTGGATCTAGGATGGCAAATTTTGACTGGGCTATGCTTGGATTGTTTAGTGGATGTTGTCTATGTTCTTAATTGGGCTGTGATTAGAAAGAGTGGGCTCGAGTGGAGATTTAGAAACCCATATAGAGACATCTTGTTCGTAATAATTTATTATTATTGTCGTTCTTGTCCCTCTTGCTGTTGTTGCTGATGTCTCTTTGGGTTCATGTGCTGAAGGGAAACAAGGGATGAGAGAGAGATGAGGAAAATGCCGCTATGTTAGCCTGGTGTATCCAAAGTCTCTACCTTTCTCTTTTCTGTTTCCATTTATGGCTTCTATATATATTTGGTTTCCTTCCACGATGACAGTTCCCTAAAAATACACTTGATATGAGCCCTATCTTATTTTTCTTATTTTTCTTATATTTGGTTTCCGTCCACGATGACAGTTTCATGGATTGTCTGAACAATCCATGAAAGAGATGCTTAGATACTGAATTTTTATTTGTTTTACTGTTTTAGGTAGTGGATATTCCCAATCAAGGGAGATAATATAGAGTTTTCGAGTTAGATACTGAATTTTCATTTGTTTTGTTATTTTAGATATATTTAAAAAACAAAATTAAGTACCGGATTTTTAGCATTGCAATGTAATTATTTTACCTCTCTATATATCATCAACAATTCCATTTGCAATTGGCACTTTGATCTTATAATTTAAGATACAGTTAGATATTTTTTGCAAGTTCAAAAAATATGTATATTCTGTATTGTGGTATACTGTTGAACTAAACTATTGTTTTTTTTTGTTCACAGAGCGGTCGCCCAGATGAAGAAAATTCTGATGATCAGAACTGAAGCTCCTCGAGGGTATGAATCCGTGGTCCTCCTTGCTGTCCTCCTTGCTGTTCTTGTGTCCTTGCTGTATGATTGTTCTTATGTCCTCCTTGCTGTTATGTCAGACTGTTTTTTTTGGATGAGAGTTGTGTCAGGCGGTTTAGTTGGGATATTTGTCAGACTTGAGATATTTGGGATGTTCGTCGGTCTGTTAATTTGGTTGTGATTATGACTGTTAATTTTGCGATGAATTTGGTTGTGACTATGACACTGGTAATTACTTTGTTGAGATATTTGGATATGACACGTGTTAAACTTTATTATATTTCTTGTGTTTGGTTGTCATTTGCGCATTAATATGAAATGAAATTGGTTGAATCAGTAGTTATGAATTAGTTTATGGGTTTTGTAAAAGAAATTGTGAATTGAAATCGAACGGAAAACGGAGAAAGGAATACAAACGGGCATAGCTAGACCGGATTTTTATAAAATGCCGGTCTATCTATTGAATTAGTTGCAGTGTGTGATAGACCGGCGGCCACACAAACGCCGGTGTATGCCGCTAGACGCCGGTGAATAGCGTCAGTTGTAACGGCAAAAAGGAACACCGGCGTTTGATAAAACGCCGGTGTAGTTCGGTTTACCGGCGTTTTTGGTCACGCCGGGGCTTGTGAGTTGGGAAAAGAGGGCAGCTATAAACGGACGTACACCGGCGGTCACAGAACGCCGGTGAACGTTCACTCTACACCGGCGTTTCTTTAAACGCCGGTAAATTGATGAACACCGGCGGTTTATAGCCGCCGGTGAATGTATACCTGAGGTAAAAGACGGCACTCAGAGGGCCCAATACACCGGCGTTTTTGGGCCGCCGGTGTAGGTTTCACATTTACCGGCGCCCAGGAAAACCGCCGGTGTAGACCCCTACCTTTCAGCGACGCTCGATTCGGCGGCACTCGGACCGGCGCTATTGTAAATGCCGGTGAATGTTTCACCGGCGTAAAAAAACGCCGGCGAAGAGGTCAAAAAGCGCCGGGAAATCTACTTTCTTTTGTAGTGAATTAAAATTCTTGTGTGGCTTTCTATTCGCAACAAGTTACACATGATTGATAATATCAACAAGAAAAATATGGATTTAGGTGCAAAAATCTCCTTATAACTTAATAATGACGAGAACGTGACTCACTTGTTTATTTATTGCCTTTTCATTCAACCATTATGGTTCATATGTAAAAAAGCGTGGCAGGTCCAAGATAATCCAGACACTCTTGTAGTATCGTGTTGGAGTGCTTGGAGGTCTCGTAGAGTTAACAGTTCCTATCTTGCATCATGGGACTTATTCGTGATGGGGATGATTTGGATTAATTGGAAAGAAAGAAATAGTAGAATTTTCTCGAACACTTCACGCTCTATCTCTGGTGTAATTGATGACCTTCTTTTCTATACTAATTTCTGGGTTAGTTGTTTATCTCATAACAGAGTTACTAAACTCCACCTTCACCATCTTCATTATGTTGTTGATGATTTCATGCACGCTAGTTTTCACCCTCCTTAAACTTTATTTCCTCTTCTTTTGTTTTAATTTGTTTATTTCTCTATAATTTGTTTAGTCATGCTTTTCTTTATTGGAGAGCTGATCCTTCGCGGGTTCTGAAGCTCCCTTTCACCATCTCTATGGTATGTTTGACTGCTCTATGTTGATGTGTTTCACATGCTTACTACCGTTCTTGATGGCAGACTCTATTGTTTCTTCTTGTTGGGCAGTTATCTTCTTGTGTCTCTTGGGCGATTGATGTTATCATCGCATTATACCCACATTTTTTGTAGCTACTGTTGACTCCTAGTTTGGTGTGCACAAAACGTGTCTATAAATACTAATAAGTTTGAATTGAGTTATTCAGATTTTTAGGATCAAATAATATCTATAAGAGATTCAAGAGAGATTCAAGAATATTCAAAGAAGGAAAGTAATAAAGAAAGATTGAGAAATCAAGCAAAATAAGAAGATATTCAAAAAGAAAAGTTGATTGATTAATGTCCATGAAAGCTATCATGACCAGCTGCTATCATTCAATATTTGTGAGATTTAAATCTGTGTAAAATTGATTGATTGATTGATTAGTTTTTTTTTGGGTAAGAATATAAAGTGGATTCGGTATGAACAGCGTGATACCGGTCGACCGCACCTCATGACGGTCGACCGCATCGCAGTCGACTGCAACTCTCAGTTGCGTAAGAAGCAGTCGACCCTTCATCTCTCTACTTTACATCAGAGAGATGAACGGTCGACTGCACCAAGATTGCGGTCGACCGCACTTTGCACTGTTCATATTTTCGGAATGTATTGTTTCCAATTTTGATCGATACACTTTCCAATCTATTTAATTGGCCGAACCCACTGAGTATTCTTCACCTATTACTTCTGAGAAAAATCTTCTGAACTAATCTTTCAATAATCAATCCGAGTGTGTGTGTGATAATTTTTGTATTCTTCAGTCAGGATCATTTAGGATCTTGAGTTTTTCTTTTTCTTTTTCCCACTTCAGTGAGATTGTGAGACTTGTGTTAGAAGTCATGTGGGTGTAATAGGTCTTTCGGCCTGAATTCGAGAATCACTGTATAAGGGTTTTGAGTATAGTGGAATGCTTGTGGCAGGGAATTGCTACAAGTAGGAGGTATGGACGTAGACCTGGGATCGAACCACGTTACATTACTGCATCACTTGTGCTATCTGCGTTTGCTCTTCTTAACTCTTTTTATTTACTTTCCACTTTATTTTAATTATTTTTTATTCCGCACAATCACCCTATTCACCCCCCTAGGGTGATTAACAGTGGTATCAGAGCGAGGTGCTCATCAAAAGCTTAAAAGCTTAAGCAAAAGGTCCAATGGCCAAAATTCCTCCTCCCGAAAACTTGTACTCATTGGAGCCATTCGTCTCTAATGGGACAAGTCTCACACGCTCACCATTTTTTGATGAAAAATTCTATGATGTTTGAAAAGTTCGTATGTCTCATTTTCTACAGATGCTTGGAGAAGAAGTATGGAATGTGTGCATCAATAAAACAGATATTCCGGTCAGCGACGGAAAAGACAGCCTTCACAAAAGCAGAGCTAGCTCTCAAGACGGTAAATTCCAAGGCCATGATGGCTCTATATGCAGGATTGAATAACGAAGAACTAATTCGATGTGGGCAAACCTGCAAGACAGCATATGAGAACTGGAACAACATGCTGAAGCGGTATGAGGGAACCGCTTCTGAGGTAAAAGCTAAAGTTAATTTATGTTTTTATAAGTTTGATGTGTTCCGCATGTTGCCAGGGAAAAATATGGATCAAATGCTTGCCCGTTTCGATATCATTGCACGCGAACTAGAGAGCTTAGGTAAGGGGTTGGATGATGACCGTTGGATGATGACCGAAAGGTCGGAAAACTCATAAGCTGTCTCACGCCAGAGTGGGATGTAAAGGCTACTGCAATGAGGGAGACCCTCGAAGAAAAGGGTTTCGACTACTACACATTCCAAGAAATCCTGAAGACATACGAGATGGAAATGTCAGAAACCAAATGATACAGACAAAACATCGAGATTGAACCAAAAATCGAACAGAAAACCATTGCACTAAAAGCAGAAAAATTCCGACCATCAAAAGCAGATTCAGATCGTGAGGAGTCAGATGAGGACATTGCCCTATTGACCAAGCCATTTCGTAAGTACCTCAAACATAAAAAATATGACAAGTACCAAGGAGAAAGGGAGAAAGATAACGTGTGCTATAAGTGCAAGAAGCCTGGACACATCCGTACAAATTGTCCCGACTCACAAGACAGGAATAAGGACTACTACCGCTCAAACCCAGGTCTGAAAAAGAAGGCGCTGAAGGCAACATGGTTGGACTCCGTTTCAAGTGAGGGAGAGCAAGACTGCGATGACTTCGGCTTCATGGCTCTTGGAAATGGTGAGGTGCAATCACCATCTCAAGAAGAGGTAATCGAAGAACCCACTTATGATGAGCTAGTAGACTTGTGTAATGGTTTAAAAGACTATGCTAAGAAACTAAGTCGTGAACTTAGGCAATATAAACAAATTCCAAGTGAAACACATGACTCTTGTATTGTAAAAAATCAAAAACTGAAAAATAAGAATGCCTTGATCTTGGAAAAATTTGAGTCATTTAGAAAGGATCATGATGTATTGCTAGAGGGAAATGAACTTTTAAAACAACAAATTCGAGAGTTCTTAGCAACACATGATGATCACTTAAGAGACATTCATGAGAAATCTATTTATATCGTCAAACTCACAGATGACTTAAAAGAGTGCAAAAGGAAATTTGATGAGGTAGTGGAAGGATGTAATGAAGCACTTGAACAAAATAGGATTCTTGATGCTACATTAGACACTCTTCGTTGGAATACAAAAGACGATGAGATGACTAGGAAACGACTATGTAAAAGAGTAACTGAGCTTGAAAAAATTGTGGAAAGATATGAAGGACCCAGTTACCTTATTACAAAAAATTCAAGATCCTATAATGATAATCGAGGGCTTGGTTACGAAGAGCCAATAAACCATCAAAAATTTAAATCATCATGTCATATACACTTGCACAATCACCAACATAATCATAAACCAACTCAAAACCATGCAAGTGTGCATGACTCAAGACATAGTTGTATCACATGTTATTACTGCTGTAGATTAGGACACATTTCATATAACTGTTCTTTAAAAGGGGACACTAACTTTGTTTGGGTAAGAAAGAATGTTAATGCAAGATCAAAACCCACTTGGGCTCCTACAAAATTTCTTGTATGTGGACTGATGCTCTCACTTAGAAGATCGCAGACACCTTGATAGAAGACGCTCGAGAGGCTCAGCAAGTTATATTAGCAACCAACATCTCTATCAAGGAAAAATGTAACCCCTGTTTTCGAAAATGCGTATTTTCTATGTATTTTTAGGTATTTAAAAAATTATAAATTCAGTATTTGTTAAATCCGGCTTGAACTTTACATTTAGAACATTTTCTCGAACAATTATATTTATTATCGAATAATGGAATACTTCAACCTTATTTGCCGTTTTCAAATGATCGACTATTTATATGTTAGTCCAAATCTATTATGTTATTTCGATTTGGATTTCAATGATTTTTAATGAATCTACTGAACTCAAATCTTATTATTGTATTCATGTTATTATTATCATTACTATTATTATTACCGTCGTTGCTAATATTATTATTATTTTTACTGCTACGAATATGATTATTAGTTTATTATTGTCATCTTTGATTATTTATTGAAAATCAAATTTTGTTATTATTATTGTTATTAGTATTATTATTTCTATTTGATATTGTTATTATTATTTTTAATACTATTAGTTTGATTGTTCATGATTTAATGTGTATGTGTATATATAAGTGTGCCTTATAAAGCCTATTCTATTCAATTATCTTCTATTGGATTTTTAAACCCAAAACCAAGATCCATCTCTTATTGGATCCAAATCCATCTAAACCCAAATCCAATAACTCAAACTACCCCCAATCAACTAATTCCTATCAATTCCCCTAATCACTTCCCCACAATCTCCATGATCTGTAACTCCCAATTTGAGTAATTAAATCCCTACTATTAAGCCCCCTAATCATGCTCTCTCTCTCTCTCTCTCTCTCTCTCTCTCTCTCTCTCTCTCTCTCTCTCTCTCTCTCTCTCTCTCCTTCCCTGTTTAAACCAACCAAAACAAAACCAAAACCAAACAAAACAAATCAAATACCCCAAACCCAACATCTTCTTCCTCTCTCCCATCCCGCTCTCTCTTCTCCCGTCCTCTACCTTGTGACGCGCCGCCCCCGACCTCCTACATCACGTCCCACCTTCGCGCGAGTGCAGCGTCGGCGTGCCTCCTCCACACCGCCCCCGCGCTGTAGTCGATCCCCCTCCACGACCTCGCCTAACCTCATCCACCTTTGACCGCAGCGGCGCATCTGCTCCCCAGTGCCTCTCCTCCGCTTCGTCGAACCACAGCGGCAACTTCGTCGACGGTAGCGTCGACGATCGCCCCAACCCCCGGCCCGTCCTCCCGATGCTGACTGCCTCCTCCGCCTTGCCGCACTGCAGCGTCGACAGACCACTGCGTCGCCCTGCGCTGTGTGCCTGGCCTTGGCGTCAACAACTAGAGCAGCAACAGTCGCAGCGACCGTGTGTTGCGCCTCCCTGTGCACCCAGCCGGGTGCCGCCACTCGCTTTGCCGCTAGCCACCGCTTCTGGCGCCGGCGCTACTCCCTTTCTCGTTCTCTGTTTCAGTAAAAGAAGGAAGGAAGAAGAAGAAGATGGAGGAAAGTAGTGTTGGGCGGGATTCAATATCCACCGTCGGATTTGATCAAGATCTAGTCTTGATCAGATTGAGCTGATTGCCGTCCCGTGTTCTAGCCACTTGAATCCGGTGTATGGGAGAGATGTTAGTGGTGGGATCTGGTGTTTTGTGTTCGGCCACATCGGATCTGGGTTGCCGTTTGGTGTTCTGGACCGATCTGGTGTGGGGGAAATTCGATCTACCATTGGATTTTGCACGTGCTTCACACGTGCTTTTGGGAGACTTCGCCCAGAAATTTTTTATTCCAATTTTCTTCAACAAGTGGATCTAATTGTCGTCAAAAAGGCAAGTCATTTCCATCGAATGTTTATTGTATCATATTCGATAATTTTTATTGAATTCTGCAAGTGGATTCGTATTGAATATCGTAAAATGTTATTGTATCTATCGTTAAGATGCCACGGATTTACACGAGCGAATCCAAGTGGTAGTCTCGACATCGTGCCTTCTTTTTGCCTCTAATGTATAGGGATCTTACATACACCCATGTATTTATAGTTATTGAATATAAAAATAGAGAATTATTGACACATTTCATATCATGACATTAAAGACAACTATTGTGGATTGTATATTAGGGTTGTTTGTTTATGTGATTGCTATTGGTAAATTAGTTGAATAATAATTATTAGAATTATGAACATCATCTACCTTAATACTATGTTCACATAAGATTGGTTCACTGTGATTATGATTATTAAACTCCAATTTATTATTCTTAACTTTTAACCGTTTCATTTAAAATGAATATGTTGACTATTCTGAAAATTATGCCAACCTGAATCTTAATGTGCTGTTTCGACCTAGATAACTTCATTAAAATCAGAAACTCCCTGAAAATGAAATGTAGCCCTATTTGTCTAGATGTCAATAGATACCAGAACTTTCGAATTCCGATTTATATCGCCCGAGTTATGACCCTTTTGCTACATCTGCGCTGTAAATTCAGATTCATGTAGATACCATGTTAGGCTAATAAATTAAGTGGACTAATGATTATATATGGCCAAGATAAATTTCAGATTTGTAGATAACATGTTTAGGGTGTTAAAAATTATTTTTACTGATTTTTTTAATGATTATTTACTGGCTTTATAATTAAAATTAGTCAACATCAACACCCAGCCAGAAACTAAAATCTATAAAGATTATTGTATTCTGCCTAGCTATCGTTGTCGGAATGTAACTTTTAAGTATGCGTTGGAACCGGGCAGGAGTCTAGTTTCTAGACCACCTGACGGATCTACTTTTGTTGTCCTGTAGCAATGGAAATTCTGATTTTGGTACAGCAACCTACTGCCGTCCAGAATTGGGATTCTATGTTTTATAATATTCAATTGTGTTTATAATGTTATATTTAGTGTATTTAATTGTATAGAGTATATCGCATGATCCTAGGGTTATTTTGTCACCTTTTCTAATGTCCCTTATTAATTACATTATCGTGTGTTAATTGAATAAAGGAAATAAATTAAAGCCGGAGTTAAGGGTTGATTATGGTAGTTAACAATATAGTAAGTGTACTCGGATGATGGCCAGTGTTTTATTGTTATCGGCATCGTGTAAGAAATTACACGTGTCCCGTGTTTTATCGTTATCGGTATCGTGTAAGAAATTACACATGTCCCGTGTTTTATCGTTATCGGCATCGTGTAAGAAATTACATATGTCCAGTGTTATTATCGTTATCGTCATCATACCCAGTACATGAACTATAGAATCTACTACCTTAATCTAAAAGAAATTGATTGTATGCATCGAACCTGTAGTATGGCACACATGGGACACAATAATATGTACATTAGCTAGGATTTAAAAATGAATAATAGACCTAAGGCTCCCATCACAGTATCATTGCATATTGTTATCTTTATCGAACAGTGTTATCGTTATTATTGCCATTATTGATATTGTTCATCGTTATCGTGATAGATCATAGTTATTGCATATTATACTGTTATTTCTTTGTCACCGTTCAACACTATTGACTTCATCGTTTATTGAATTCATTGCTATACCACCATTGTTATTGTTTCTCTGTTTCTCCACTTGCATGTCCACGGCTTGCTCTAAGGACAAATTATTCTTTCTTTTTAGATAAACAAGTACAGGTGATTAAGGAGAATTTTCAGAAGGCATTGGTGAGCAGTTATTCTACGATTGGAGCAGGAGTTCCTTGAGCTATTTGGTAAGTTCTTATATTCCAGATTTGGTTATTGAATTTCATTCTCGTTTATGTGATCATGTTCCTGCGTGGTTGTGATTAATTTGTCTTATATTGTTGAGTTAAGACTGGTACAGCTTATGGATGATATGAGTTAGCGTACTTATATTATTCGCTGGGCCTCAGTTACGTGCCTGTGTTCCCGTATTCCGGAAAGCGGGACGTGACAAAAAAAGAGAAGGATCTTGGTCCTTCAGATAAGTATAGCACCGGGTAAAATCTACACTAGCTTGAAATTATATTAAATGTGCATTTGTTAACTATTTCTAAAATACATGAAATGTGCAAACTTTACAATATCCAAACATTAAATCACTCTGCAAAAATTGAATGACCGGTCGACCATACATCCCATTTGTCCTTGATCAGTTGAGAATGGACCGGTCGACCGACCAAGTCGGCTGACTTGCTTGTTCCCCTTCTAATATAAATACCCCTTCACCTCTAACCTCTCTATCTTACAAAAACCCTAACCTCCAACCCATCAAATAAACTTCTCATCTCTCAAAACTCTTCTCAATTCTCTACGGTTTTTCTCTTCCTCTGTCTTAATGGCATCCTCCTCACACTAATCGAAGGGCAAGAAAGCCATTGCCTCGAAATCAGTCACTAGGGATGGTATAACCTTTTGAAACTCTCATTGTGCTGATATTTACTTCTCTTCTCTTTATAATGCCCCCATTGTTGCCAATCAGGTAATTAACCTATCATCCTTGCGGGGTCATGTTTCTATCATGGTTAGAATCCTTAGAGATTTTGGGTAGTAAAACTATCTTGCTACCTCTAGCACCCACTCCGAGTCTCTAACTCGATAATTCTATGCAAACCTTACTTCAAGATGATGATCTCACCATCTCCTCTATAATTCTTGGAAGAAGAGTAAAAATCACTCCTGAATATCTCCGTGGGAGATACGAATTTCCCGAAGGGAAATTTGATGCATACTATCTAGATTTTAAAACCCTCAATTATAAACCTGGTCATGACCAAAACACTGTCAAATCTATGATCGTCCAAACCGAATTCACTTGTCTTCCTCGTCCCACTCCCACAAATTTCACTGATTCAACTCGGTTCCTAAATAAAATTGTCATTGCTGATATTTGGCCGAAAAAGAATGACAAAACAGAAATTCGGGTCGATCTGTCATTCATTATTTTTCTTATTCTCGGGAAATACAAGTTCGATCTTGGTACATTCATCATTCGCACGATGAATTATGCAACTACTCAAATTGTAGTCTCCCCTTCATCTCTCTCATATACAACCTTGCCATTGATTCCCGTATTGATGTTGGGAATTTCTTGCTTAGCAAAAGCCTTATGCCCATCCTCCCTAAACAAATGGGTATTGATGTACCATTCAATCAGCGGGCTCGTCGTCGTCAAGCCCAACAACAAGCACGCCAAGCTGAACAAGCACCACAAGCCTCTGCCTCCTCGCGTCGCAAGAACTCCATTCCTATTTCATCGTCATTCGTGACTTATGAGCAGTTCACTGCTCATCAAATGCAAGTGTATGAATACTATGTTAACACAATTGAGTACTTGCAAGGAAAACAAGATTAGAAAATTCTTCCTCCTCCGAATGATGAGGAAGATGATGAAGATGATGACGGCGATGAAGATGATGGCGAGGATGATGAGGAGTAGATATCTTCTTACAATTGCGAATTGTAATGTATGATCTTTAAAAGTTATGTAACCTTCTATAATTTGCTATAAAAGAATACCTTCAGTCTTATCTTGATTATCAGTTTCAGTATTTCGGTCGACCGTGCGGTCGACCGGTTGCCCTTCTGAACTCTTCAACATATATCTACACTTCAAAACACTCTGCTTTCAAAATCTCTTTAGTCTTCAGTAGTTGCGGTCGACTGTGCGGTCGACCGGTTTGCTCTCGGTTCTCGCTTTACTTGACTTTCCTCATTTTCGGTCGACTGTGCGGTCGACCGGTTCACCCTCCTTGATTAGTTGTGTTTTTGAAATAGGAGTGCGGTCGACCGGTTTGCTCTCTGGAAAATTTTTGACTGATTGGTTGCGTTCGACCGCGCGGTCGACTGGTTCTCTTTCTGGTTACAAGTTGTAATTTTTTTGAACTCTGTAGTAATTTTCCTATAACCTCAATTTCTTGAAATTCGTTCTTCTTATCCATGCTTCGTATCTATATTGGGAAAATCTCAAATCAATGATACCAGAAAGAGCTCTCCCTGTATATCAAAGAGTCTCGCTATCAACGGTATCATGTAAGTAGATTTTCCTCCGTTCTTTTTAAAAAAAATTCTTATCTCTCCAAACTTTATATCTCTTATTATGCTTAATGAAAATTTCTTTTCATTTTCAAATAGTTTTTGTGAGGAGTAATTTATACGTGTCTTTTGCCCCCTATTGGTGTGTTCCAAAAGGGGGGGAATATTATGAATATTATGCATGAAAGTAAACATAAGTAAATAGTTTTTATTTTCCATGAAATATTAAATTAAGGGGGAGTATTTACAAATCTCTTCTTACCTATGAAAATCTGTGTTACAGGAAGTACTGAATTGAGGGAGCGTATTCTTATGCCAAATTGTTTAACCTTTTTTTTACTTTCAATATTCAAAGGCATGTTTTGTTCACACCAAAAAGGAAAGATTGTTGACTCCTAGTTTGGTGTGCACAAAATGTGTCTATAAATACTAACACTAGAAGAAATTTACCATATACCAATGGACACCTATAGTGACGGATCACTAAAACCGTGGGTACAGACATTGTATACCCACAGACGTATAGTAAACTGTGGGTATAGGTGGGTTATTCTATAATTTATTTTTTCCCCAACTTTTTCATTTTCCCCCCAAATCCCAAATACCCCCAATTTATAGAGTATCTCTCAGTTTCACACCTATCTCTCACTCTCCTCTCTATCTCTCACACCCGAATCCCTCTCTCCCAAACCCTCTCTCCCCAAGCTTTAGGATCGGGAGCGTTAGGGTTAGGGTTTTCGAACGGATCTTTTCGGATCGGGGGCGAATTCGAGGAGTCGACGTTGTCGCCGAGTTTTCAGACCGGAGATGTGAATAATTCAGTGGATGTGAAGCCCTCGTTGCAGATGGTGAAGCCGATCGAAGGTTTTGTTTGTTTGTTTGTTTGTTTGTTTGTTTTGTTTTAAAGATCGATTATTATTTGATTCTGGTCTTTAAGTAACTTTTGGTAATTAAAATGTTTGATGAGTCTAATATGATTGTAAATGAGAAATTTTGGTAATACATGTTAGCAAATTTGAATTTTGATGTTCAAGCAACTTCTACATCCAGCGATGCACTCCCCCACCCCAAAAAAAGAAAAAAAGAGAGAATAATTTATTTTTTCTTCCTATTACCAGGTTGTGTTTGATACTCTTTTTTGCAGATACTGTAATTGGACAAAAGCATCTCCTTGGCTAACTGGCTTGAGTGCAAGAGATCTAGTTACGCCTGCCGATGGTGATGATGGGTTTTTCCTATTGAGAACGAATTGGTATCTGCTCTATATTTTCAAAAAGTTTCTTTATCGGTGGATACCTTTATGCTTATGTTCATGTTTTCTTTCAGAAACCCGAGGTTCTCAACTCTAACCGCAAATATCGGATGCATGTGCTGGTTTGTGCTCCATCTAACTCTGCACTTGATGAGATTGTGTTGCGTGTTCTACGAACAGGTAGAAAAATTAATGTATATCTTGATTGATTTGATTGGGTTTATAAGGCATTAATGTCTTAACATTCCGTAAGCGTGATTCCATTTTATGGGGGATACAGTCATATAAGAAGTGGTACTAACTAATGAAGTTACAATTATTTATTGGGCTGTTTGTGCGTTAGACAGGAATCTGCTTGAACTCTTAACTTAAATGTTACTAATCTATATACCTGATTGGGTGGGTTATGAAATATTGTTCATAATCTTGGGCTGATTAATGACTTATTATTAATACCCACCAGTACCCAAATAGAGATCTGCTCAACTAGGTATTGTACCCGTGCTGCCGTGCATTCCCAAATATTTACACAAAAATGCACACATTAGGCATATATTTCGATTTGTTGGCCTTCTCTCAACAACAATTTGAAACAAAAACATAGGTTTTAAACTTTAATAGTAGGGCAGATGATCATTTATACGGATGGTAATATCTGGAACCATAGGATGCTATCAGTGCTATAACTTTATAGTAGGGCAGATTGTTTCGTATGAAGAATATCATGTGCTATAACTTTATAAGGCTCTTTAATTTATCTCATGGGAAATTAAATATGCATCAAAATCAGGAATTTACTGTTCATTTGTTCTCTAAGTTGTAAGTCTATCTATTGTGCAAACTCTTTTGCCTTTGAGAGTCACTTTCCTACTTAAAAGAATGAAACTTTATTCAACCGAAATTTCACAAAAGGAGTTGTAGAGTTGTCCTCACAAATTTAAATGAAACATCTGTTTTACCAGGTTTCACAAATGTGTATTGCCATATGTACTAATAGGAATATATGATGGTTTACCGAGATGATTTCACCCGTTTTCCTAATGAAGCTTGGTGCAGGTTTAATTTTGTTATTGGCTTAAAGTGCTACATTTTCCGAAGTTTCTTCATAACTCCAAAAGCAGTGGGTTACTTATTCTTTGCCACAAACTTGGTAAATTTCAGTAACTGAAGTTGAATGTTTTCAGGTTTTAGGACCTAGAAACAAAGGTCTTAAGAGAATCTCTCTTGAATCTTATTAAATCTGGAATTCAGGATTGTGAAAGATTTTGACAGGTTTCATAAGTTGTGGAACACTGGGATAAAAACAAGTTTTTTCTGGAGAATTTGCTAAAATGCAAGATAAGAAGTGGTTATAAATTGATATCAATATTAAATCTATGAATTTCACTTATTTGTTACTTTTACTTGATGTTAGAACTTTGGAAGATTGCTCTTTGATGATTGATGTAAAGTCAAAATTCATGATCTAGAGAGTATTTTCTTTTGTTGTTTCAGTGGCTTCAAATTTGGTACCAGAGGGTCGATTCAGTGTGACAGTTTGTCATAAAATTTTTCAGAACCTTCATTAGTGAAAGAGGATACAACATTGATGATAACAATTCCTGCATGTTGTTCATATATATATATATATTTTTGTTGCTAGAAATGTTGGTAATATAGATGCATTTAAGGAGAAGATAAATATTTGCAGTCATTACCTGTTAAGAAAGATGCATTTAAGGAGAAAACTTTAATTTTCTCTCAAAAATTAAAAATCCAAAATATAAACTCAATCAAAAGATGATACTCCTGTAGCCCTCTTGGGTAGTTTCAACCTTAGTGTCTTGTGCTGAAAGAATGGATCCCTAGTTCAGAGGAGCTTGAGGAATTATAGTAATATTCCTCATTGTTAACTTCTATAGTAAATTTCATTAATCTTCTGTCTCTTTATTGGTCTTGTTGCTGAATATTTCGTTTTGCAGGTAGAGCAGAGACTTGTTGGTGTGGATCGTTCATCAGCTGGTGCAACAAAGGGAGCTGGAGGACGACTTGATCGCGAGCGCATTCGAGCCTCAATTCTTGATAAAGCAGCTATTGTATGGTGATAATCTTCTGTCCAAAGATTAGTTATGACCACCAATGGTTGTTTTCTTATATATTTCAACTGGAAGGTCTTCTCTACTCTCAGTTTTAGTGGTTTAGCTCAATTTGCCAGCATGAACCGGATATTTGATGTTGACATAATTTGTGAAGCTGCACAAGCAGTAAGTCTCTTGTGATCTTTTGTTCTGTATACCCACGTCATCAATATAATTAACTTTGGGAATTTGTAGTGAGCAGTTATGCAGCCGAGTCCTTTGACTCGAGTACAATACTTTCACAATCTTTGTGGTTATCAGTTACTTCTCATTACATATTTTGAGTTTTCTGTTAGATCCAATCATCTGTTTGTTTGGAGTTTATTTGCATGATTAGATTAAGTTATGTGGCCTCTCTTCCCACTGTGGGGCATATTTTACTTATTTGGATAGTCTCTGTCTATTTTATTTTGGAATAGTTTTCAGGATTTACTTAATATTTTGATTTTATATCCAATTCATCCAACCTATAAACTAAATATCTGAGCAAGAAGATATCTTGATGACCATGATAACTCCAGCCAAAAAACAAAACAAAGACAAATAAATCCTCCCCATAGTCTTAGTAGTTCCACAACACAAGAACTACAATCAAAGAAAAACCCCTGAGAAAAGCAAAAGGATAAGATGCTATTATAATTCGACAACAAAAGGCTGAAGAGTACCCACTTAAGTCCTCAGCACTAAAACATTTATGTTTCTCATTAATTTTTAGTTCTTTGTATTCTCTAGTTGCATGGCTGTATCGTGGTACAGTGCCTTCATATTTGTGTTTCTACCTTGCCAACAGTTATTACTTTGGTCTTGAGTTCCTTTTTCTTCGTTAAACAATTTAAACTACACTCTCTTTCTATCATATCTTCTGTGTTTATGAAGATTTCTAAATTCTAGCCCAGGCTGCTTATATATGCATGGCTGCTTTCTATCATATCATGCTGACTTATATATGCAGAAGTTCTCTGAGGAACAAACTCATGCATCCCATGCCCATTGTAAGTCACTTTACCAGAGACCTGATTATCACAAAAATGCAAAAGTTATGTAATGCTAGGATCTTAGTTTCCATTAAATTCTCCAATATTATAGAGAAGGCAAAATTGACCTTCAAGTTAGTTTTCCTGCTAAAGCCAGCAACAGGGTGGTCTTCCCTGAGCCTGGAGGTCCTAACAGCAATGTCATCCTGAAACATACACATACCGAAAATGCATAGTTAGTTCAAAACATCAATTGGAAACATGTAATTCTCACTTATCTGCAGCTGTAATTCTCAGTTTACCAATTGAGTTTAGTTGCCTTCTTTAGGCAAACTACCATTTCTCATATTTGATCAAGTTAGATTTGAATGGATGTGCATGGATCAAGTTTGGTCCTGATTTATGGAGATCTATAAATATAAATACTAGGAGGAAACAAGCATTTTACTCTTCACTGGGAGCTATAATATATATTATTTCAACATTGCTTGCTGTGTTAGTCTGAAATGGTTGCTTTGATAATCAAGAATTTACTTACTAATTGATAATTGCCACTTAAAGCTAATCATAACTTTGCTTGGCTGTTGCAAATAATTTATTTTTATTTGATATTGTACGTAACACAAACGGATGATGCAGTCCTCTTCTCGACTAGTCTCTCCTCTGAGCATTACCTGGCAACGACCATATTTGGTAGGCATCACTCCCATTATTTGAATGTAATAACCAAAAAGAATATTGACTATTTGTTGATGACCAAAGTTAGATCTTTTTGCTTTGTTTTGTTTGTGAAGGGCTCTCAATAAGCGAGAAATGATTGAACTCGCTCAAAATGCAGCCGAGTTTGTATTTGTCGACGATGAAGTGAAGAAGGCTGTAAAGGAGATTTGCAGGATGCTAAAAGAAGATTACTGCAAAGAGAATCAAGATCTGGTTGTCATAAAATAAGAAAATTGTTAGTATCGTATCTCAAGTGAGGAGTCAATTGAATGTTATCTTATAATGTCATTGAATATGTTGATCGTAGTTTAAAGTATTGATTCTCATGTCTGCACACATGAATTCAATTGTGTATCTGGTTATTAACTATTTTGTAATTTGACATGCTTGTAATACTTCATTAATTTTTATTATGATTGAAGTTTAATTTTATCAAATTTTGTTTCATAAATACATTTATCTATTTTATTGTATATTTAGTTTATAATTGAATTAATATTATAAAAGAAAATATTAAATTATCATACGCATAATTAATAAGAAAAAAATTTGTATAGAGCGATGGATATATATTTAAATATTTGGATGCGAAAACCATTACTAAAACCTATAGCAATGGAGTTTCAACCGTGGGTATAGGAAAGCAAGTGGTATCCTTAAAACCTATACCAACGGATACGAAACCGTGAGTATAACACCGAGGTTTTGTCCAACGGGTAAAAAAACCGTCGCTATAGGCTATAGTGACGGCATTTTGCCGTGGGTATAGTTAATTAAAAACGACAGAAAAATATATCCGTTGGTATAGGTTTTACGGGCTATACCTACGGTTTTTCGACTTTTACCCACGAATTTTAGCTGTCACTATATATCAAATTTCTTGTAGTGTAATAAGTTTGAATTGAGTTATTCAGATTTTCAGAATCAAATAATATCCATAAGAGATTCAAAAGAGATTCAAGAATATTCAAAGAAGGGAAGTAATAAAGAAAGATTGAGAAATCAAATAAAAAAAGAAGATATTCAAAAAGAAAAGTTGATTAATCAATGTCCAAGAAAGCTATCAAGACCAGCTGCTATCATTCTATATTTATGAGATTTAAATTTGTGTAAAATTGATTGATTGATCGATTTTTTTTTTTTAAAGAATATAAAGTGGATTCGGTATGAACAACGCGATACCGGTCGACCGCACTTCATGACGGTCAACTGCATCGCAGTCGACTGCAACTCTCAGTTGCGTAAGAAGCAGTCGACCCTTCATCTCTCTACTTTACGTTAGAGAGATGAACGGACGACCGCACTTTGCGTTGTTCACATTTTCGGAATGTATCGTTTCCAATTTTGATCGATACACTTTCCGATCTATTTAATTGGCCGAACCCACTGAGTATTCCTCACCTATTACTTCTGAGAAAAATCTTCTGAACTAATCTTTCAATAATCAATCCGAGTGTGTGTGTGTGTGATAATTTTTGTATTCTTCAGTCAGGATCATTTAGGATCTTGAGTTTTTCTTTTTTCCCACTTCGGTGAGATTGACGGGACTTGTGTTAGAAGTCCAGTGGGTGTAATAGGTCTCTCGGCCTGAATTCGAGAATCACTGTACAAGGGTTTTGAGTATAGTGGAACGCTTGTGGCGGAGAATTGCTACAAGTAGGAGGTGTGGACGTAGACCTGGGGATCGAACCACGTTATATCACTGCGTCATTTGTGCTATCTGCGTTTGCTCTTATTAACTATTTTTATTTACTCTGCACTTTATTTTAATTATTTTTTATTCCGTACAAACACCATGTTCACCCCCTAGGGTGATTAACAGCTACTACTTCCCTGTATTTAGTTTTTTTTCCCAGGCTGTGAATCTCCCTAGTATGTTATCCACGTCATTATATATCTCGTTTCTAGGGCTCTTATATCCTCTTATTTATGCATATATTAATGCATATGCTTGTTTAATTTCTTTTCTATAATCTGAATGTTCTAACTCTTTATCTCCGTTAGTTATTTATCTACATCTTTTACTATATGCGTATCCTGCGTTTTTTTCTTCTTCACATTGGCCTGTTGTCGGTCTCGCTTCTGGTTGTTTTTCAAGCGGGATTATGTTGCTCTGCTGCGAGGTGTTGATTTTCCGCTGCTTCATGTGTCCTATTTGTGCAGTCTGGGGTCTGCTTTTCTTTGGATGAGCTCGGGCGCGGCTGTCTTGACTTGCTGCTTGTGTGTCGACTTGCGGTGTCTGGCTGATTATTGTTTTGTTTTGATCTTTCATGTTCATGTGGTTTCTCTTCCATTCAATCTGTCAAGTTGTAATGGTCTGTAGCAAACTGACTTCTTTGTTGTAGTAGGCTTATGGAGCTTGCGAAGGTTGCTATGGCTTTTTTCCTGGGTTTTAGTAAACATATAGGAGAAACTGAAAAATACTTGTACAGATGTACAATACAAGTGATTCAAAAAATATTTTCGTACTTCATTGAAAGTAGAAAAACACTATATAAACTGTAACTAAAATATATATATTAGTGAAGAAGCTAGGACAAATGTTATATATTTAACTATGTGTGTAAATGCGGGTATGTCGGGTTACGGCCTGGTTTAAAAAAATTATACTTGGGCCATCTATGTAATAAATTAGTTTATTTAAACTAATACAGTAATATTATAATAACATTTTTTTTTTCTCTTTCAAATCATAAGGTGCATGGTCCTTTGACAACCTGCACTAGTTCATCACTAATAAACTAGTTCATCACTAAACTAGTTCATCACTCTGAAAAAAACGCATCATGGTGTAATAGTCAGATTAGCACTATTTCAGGTCTTGAATGCAAGATTATGCAGTATATATTAAAAGAAAATATACATACATTTATCTGTAAACATTACATTTAATTCTCTCCACTTGCAAGACCATTTTAAGCGATATTGACTACGTACTGGATAAATATGACCTATCTTCTCTGTAACTTCAATAAATGGTTTGATTAATTAAATGATGTCTCTGTTTAATTTTCAATTAAGTGAAAAAGATTGACCAACTAACTTTTACCAAAAAACCTAGTACATTAAAGGGCTCACTATAAGTCCTTTTGTATTATCAATATTACTACCGCTACAATCAGTAACTTAATCCCGGACGTTTTATTTGATCTTTTCCGGCATTTATAAACACCGGAGTAGAACGACCTGAAACTTCACAAACCGTCACCGTAAATGCCGTTTTTGTCCCTGCCGGAGATTATTTTGAAATACCCGGCGCTATCAAGCACCGTGAAATTTTTTAGGATACTCCGGCATATTCAACATCATCGCCGGTGCTTAGAATAAGTCGGGGTATATTTTAATTTTTCTTTTTTTTAGGCATTTAACCTACCCCACGTTTGAAATGTCGGGGATATGTTTTTAAAATTTTTAAGTTTTTACCGTTATATCTACCCGGCGTTTCCACGAAACACCGAGGTATGTTTTCGAATTTTTTTGAAAATATTTCTCTGGCATCTACCCCTGCGTTTGAAAACGCCGGGGTATGTTTTGGAAAAATATATATTTCTATTTTTGGCTATTTGAAAATACGAAAACAAATATAATATTTAAACGCACAAAAAAATATGTACACAATTCATAATAATATTTAACATAATATATTTCATATACAGTTCACCAAAATCATGATATATCAAAATTTAAATTAACATTAATTTACCGACATACATACGAAAATTTGTTTCATTATTCTTCAGTCTGACTCTAATAAATATAAGTTGATTTGTGTCACAATCATCCAAAAGGAAAGAAAACAAATAAATAAATGGGCTAGATTGCACATGCTACATGCTTCTGTCTTCTCCTTGCCTTTTTGCGAGTGAATAACTTCAACTCAAACAATGTACGTCCATTCACAAGCCATCTGCGCATATATCCTCTTATCCTCGAAATGCATATATATGATATATCCTCTTATCCTCGAAGTGCATGCCAATCCTCGTATGTGAAAGAATGAAACAGTAAGACATGATATCAACTCATGGAAATCAGTAAATAGTTTAAATCGAAAAAATATTGGCTGAAGACATCACATCCGCTTAGGTGAAAATTTCTAGTGACAGCCATATTGCAATGTGGGATCTAATCAATTTATTTCATTGCATTCTACTTTCCTATTCCGTCATTTTTAGTTAATCATTTATTTCATTGCGTTGAACATTCCATCAACTTCTTTATAAATTTAAAACAATACTAGTAATTTACACGTTTTAATAAATATATAATTTTTTAAAGGTAAAAACTGTAGAGAAACTCCGATAGTGCTTAGCACTAGCCCAAGACCGTAATACCCGAGAAACCCGAGTGAAACCAAGAGAAGAAACCCTCTAAGTATGAAGAATGATATGGAAGAATACTTAGAAAATACTTGAAAGATTTTTAGAGAGAATTAGAGAACTTATGAAGAACACTCTTTCTTTAACTTACTTTTTATTTATTTGTTCAACTTATTTACAAATGGGAGAGGAAGGAGCTATTTATAGACTCCAAGATTACAAAATATCTTTCTAGAACTCTCTACCATAATATCTAGATTTTATGTCTTACAATTCCTAGAATTTTCTATACAAATCTTTAGATAATTATTTTATAGAATTCTCTAGAACATATAGAGGAAGTGATAATATTTTATGATGTTTCTAGAGAATCTCTAGAACTTGGGCTTAATTTTGGGTTTGGATTATGAACCCATAATTAAGCTTAACTCAAAATCAAGTTTAATTTCAATACTCCCCCTTAAACTTGATTTTGTCAACCATACCGAGCTTCGAGCGAAGTAACTCGAATTTACCTTTTGGTAATGACTTTGTGAAGATATCTGCAACGTTGTCATCGCTTCGAACTTCCAAAGCTTCAATTGTTCCATCAAGCACCTTCTCCCTTATGAAGTGATGCTCTAACTCAATATATTTCGTCCTTGCATGAAACACCGGATTATTAGCCAACTTGATAGCACTTTGATTATCTCCATAAATTGCAACTGACTTATTGATTGGCTCGAACAAATCTTCAAGGAGTCTTCGAAGCCATGTACACTCTTGAGCTGCGAGTGTTGAAGCTTTATACTCTGCTTCAGTGGTAGACAATGACACCGTTCCTTGTTTCTTGCTACACCACGACACGCTTGTGTCTCCACATAAAAATACATAACCTGATGTTGATTTTCGATCATCTAGATCTCCACCAAAGTCAGCATCGGTGAAACCATAAAGAGAAACCTTGGCATTGTACTTGTACACCAAACCCATGCCAAGAGTTGTCTTCACATACTTCAAGATCTTCTTTGCTGCTTCTAAATGTGGTTTCCTTGGTTCTTGCATAAAACGGCTTATGAGACCTACTGCGAAGGCAATGTCAGGTCTTGTAATGGTTAAATATAGAAGACTTCCCACAAGAGAGCGATAAGATCGAGGATCGGGTAGCAAGGACCCTTCATTGCGCTTAAGCCTTATGTTCACATCCATCGGAGTAGTACGTGTCTTTCCTTCATGTACCCTGAACTTCTCAACAATCCTTCTTGCATAGCTTTGTTGACCGATGAAGATTCCATCCTTTACCCTTTCAACCTCCAAACCAAGAAAGTTATTCAACTCACCTAACTTCTTCATCTCAAACCTCACCGACATATCCTCTTGTAGACGAGCAATTTCAGCATCATCGTTCCCGGTGATTATCATATCATCCACGTAAAGAAGAACTACCACGTGGACTCCTCCATTCTTCTTGAAGAATAGACTTGGATCCGAATTTGATGGTACATAACCGTAAAACTGAAAGAATTGAGCAAGTTTTCCATACCATGCTCGAGGAGCTTGTTTTAACCCGTACAAAGCCTTCTTAAGCTTACACACATAATCAGGATGCTCTCGTGATTTGAAACCAAGTGGTTGCTCCATGAAGATACTCTTATCAAGCTCACCGTATAGAAACGCATTCTTCACATCTAGTTGCCATAACTTCCAACCAAAGCTTGCGGCTAAAGATAGAAGTAAACGTACCGTAGTCATCTTAGCCACAGGACTGAAAGTCTCATCATAATCTTCTCCATACTTCTGAGAGAACCCCCGAGCAACCAACCTTGCTTTAAATCTATCAATGCTTCCATCCGCTTTCCGCTTAATTCGATACACCCATTTACATGAAACGGGTTGAACATCTTTGGTTTTCGGAACCAAATCCCAAGTTTCATTCTTTATAAGGGTATTCATCTCCTCTTCCATTGCGGTCTTCCACTCTTGAACACCTTTAGCTTCATCATAAGATGATGGCTCTTCTTCATCTAATGGAGCGGCAAAGTAACATGAGTAAGTAGTGACAAACCTTTCATCTCTGAACCGGGCAGGCTTAACAATGTTCCTTTTAGGCCTTTGATTAGCCATGGAACCATGATCTTCATCATCCTCTTCCTCTTGATTAGTGCTTTCCCTTTCACCTTGCGTCTCTTTTTCAAGACTTCCGCTCTCACTTAGCATTTGAGGAACTGATTCATCAACCTTGAAGGAATCTCCACCTTCTTGTTCGACCAAGACTTGAGGTTGTCCATAATATGAGGAAACTTCGTCAAAGACAACATCACGAGACACGACGTACCTATGTGTCTCAGGATCCATGCACCTCCACCCTTTTCTTTGTTCATCATAACCGACAAATATGCATTTCTTCGCCTTTGCCTCCAACTTTGTTCTCTGAGAGTCAAACACATGGACTTAGCAGATTGATCCAAATATCTTGAGATGTTTCACCGTTGGCTTCTTCCCATGAACCATCTCATAAGGAGACTTCATGTTATTTGGACTTAGTGGCATTTGATTGATGACATATGCTGCACATCTCATGCCTTCCGCCCATAAGGCTTTAGGCAAATTCTTGCCATGTAGCCAGCTTCTACACGTTTCGCTTAGATGTCGGATCTTCCTTTCTGCTACTCCATTTTGTTGAGGTGTATATGGGCATGTAAATTCCCTCTAGATACCATGCTCTTGACAAAAAAAGAGGAATTCCTTTGACATAAACTCTCCTCCATTATCCGTCCTTAGGGTCTTGATCTTCCGACCTAACTCGCCTTCCACGGTAACCTTGAATTCTTGAAATCTTGAAAATACTTCTGATTTTTCCTTCACAAAGTATACCCAGGTGTACCGTGAGAAATCATCAACGAACAACAACATGTAACGAAACCTGGAATAGGAGGGTGTTCTTGTTGGACCCATCAAATCGCTATGGATCCTCTCCAACGGAGCGCTGCATCGTGAAGTGGAGTTGTCAAATGGAAGCCTATGTGATTTTCCATATTGACAACCTTCACAAAGTTTTCCTTCATCTTGAATCTTCAGCCTTGGGAGCCCATTAACCAAATTCTTATTTACCATAACTTTGAGCTTAGTCATATTTATATGACCAAGTCTAGCATGCCATATAAAGACATTATCATTGGTGCTCATCTTCTCAACATATGAGTTGGAGGCCGATAAAACATATAGATCTTTAACTCGTGCTCCGGTGTGAACCACATCCGCCTTTAACTCTTTAATATTCTTTAAGAATTTGACATCACTTGGGCCAAATAAAACGTAGTTACCTGAGTCCACCGCATTTACCACAGAGAGAAGATTCTTCCTTACTCCAGGAACATGATATACATTCTTGAGAGTTATTGGGCTTCCATCATCTCCTTTAATAACAACAGTCCCTTCCTTCTCAACGCGGTAGATTGAATTATCCGCGGTAATGATGGCTTCTTTCCCGTCATGATACTGAAGACTAGAAAATAACTTCTCGTCTCCGGTAATATGATGGCTACAACCAGAATCCACAATCCAATCATTTCCAAGATTTTTAGTTGTGGATGTACCTAAAGATGCAGCCTCCACCGTGTAACATTTTCCCCATGCTTCGTCTTCAGTGTGACCCTTTGATTCCGCCATATTTGTTTCTTTCAACTTAACTCGGCAATCCTTTTTGAAGTGCCCAAGTTTTCCACACCGGTAGTACTTGAATCGCTTCTTGTCTCCCATAGAAGATCTTTCTCGTCCATCATTATTTTTTGTATCACTATCCTTGAACTTGGCTCTAAAACTTTGTTGCCTCCGAGCTACAAACGCGCTCCCCGAGTCATCATTGACTTTAACTCCCGCCATTTGCATGGCTAGTGATTCTTGCGAAGTTAGTAGATTTTCGAACTCCTCCAAGGAAGGTTGTGTAGCCCATCCTTGAACTGAAGTAACAAACGGTGTATATTCGGGTCGTAAACCACGAATAATAGACCGCTTCATCCGAGCTTCTGAAATCGACTCCTCCGGATTAAGAGTATTAATCTCTGAGCAAAGGTTTTTTACCTTGATAAAGAACTCTGAGATTGAAGACTCCCCCTGCTTCGCATTCGCCAACTCGTTCTCTAATAATTGTAGCTGAGCCTCGTTCTTCTTGTTGAACAATTGATCTAACGCTTGCCAAATCGAACTAGCGGATTTACACCTTGAGACATGCTCAAATACTCCCGAGGATATTGACCTCTTCAAAGCAAACTCCGCCTTGGCATTTTTCCGTGTCCACTCCTTTGTCGCTTCCGCTGTTGCAGCATCTCCCTTTGGTGGTGTTGTGCTACTACCGCCGACGACATCCCATAAGTCCTCACTAACCAAGTATGACTCCATACATGACTTCCATAACCGGTAGTTAGATTGGTTTAAGATCTCCATTCCCAATCCAACGACACGACCCATTGATTCCATACTTAGAATAAACCGAGCTCTCTTAAACCCCGATCTTGATGAGCACAAGATTAGAATGGCTCTGATACCATGTAGAGAAACTCCGATAGTGCTTAGCACTAGCCCAAGACCGTAATACCCGAGAAACCCGAGTGAAACCAAGAGAAGAAACCCTCTAAGTATGAAGAATGATATGGAAGAATACTTAGAAAATACTTGAAAGATTTTTAGAGAGAATTAGAGAACTTATGAAGAACACTCTTTCTTTAACTTACTTTTTATTTATTTGTTCAACTTATTTACAAATGGGAGAGGAAGGAGCTATTTATAGGCTCCAAGATTACAAAATATCTTTCTAGAACTCTCTACCATAATATCTAGATTTTATGTCTTACAATTCCTAGAATTTTCTATACAAATCTTTAGATAATTATTTTATAGAATTCTCTAGAACATATAGAGGAAGTGACAATATTTTATGATGTTTCTAGAGAATCTCTAGAACTTGGGCTTAATTTTGGGTTTGGATTATGAACCCATAATTAAGCTTAACTCAAAATCAAGTTTAATTTCAATAAAAACTTAGACGACAGGACGAAGAAAGGGTGCGTGGATTTTGAAAAAGATGGAGAAAAATAGTCGTCTTATTTTTTGAGAGAGAGAGAGAGAGGGAATTTGTATGGATAGTTTACGTGTTTTATAGATTTATATAAAGAATTTTGATTGTACGTGCGTTGAACGGGTTGGTAGATTTGATAAATTACACTAAGACCTTCTCCCATTTAGTAGAAATATAGTAATCATTGCCTATGTGTTAAAATTCCGAATAATGCTTTAGCCACTACCAATTTCACTACCATTCTCTTCACTACCTTAGGTGGCATACTCCTATTGGAGAGTTCCACCACCTACTCTATCTTTCCCTAACAATTGGTGTGTGCCACCTAAGGTAATGAAGAAAAATATAGTGAAATTGATAGTCGATGTAGCATTACTCTAAAATTCCCAGTTTCATCTTGAAAATGTAGTTAATCATTTACTTTGGATATAATCTTAAATGTTGTATTTCGAATTACTGAATATATAATTAAATATAAAATGTACACAATTAAGTTATAAAGATTAAGCTATATAAAATGTAGTATACTTATATTTAATGTGGTTTTCTATAGTGTTCTTTCATGCTTGCACCTCTCTTCTTTGTTTCCTCATTTATTCTTCAAACTTTCCAAGATAATAAAGTAGTTAATTACTATCTGAAGTGTACGTAAGATTTTAAGCAAATATTGAATCAGGTATACCAAAAACTGAGGCAATCCATTCAAGTCCTAGTTATTCACAACCTAAGTACAATCTGTTGTTGGATTTTTATAAACACTTAATAACATGCATAAAATATTAATAACAATCTAAACATGTTTCCATGAATCTAGATCTTAATCATGTTACAAAAGTGCTTTAATATAAAATCCTAAATCATGAAACTATAGATCTTTGCTAAATTAAAAGAAGAACAAAATTAAAAGCGGAAGCACTAACCTGAAGCCATTGATGGAGATTGCGCGGAGGTTTGGATCTTCCTATATAATACGCACTTCTATGAGAGGCAGTCTTTCTCTATTCTTCTGTTGATGGGATGACAGATGGAATAAGAAGATGCGTATATATAGGGGACCATAACCTTAATTGATAATTATTGATTTCCAATTTTGCCCATCACAAAATAAGAAATCTACTTTACGGTCTCTACACGTGTTATATCACACTTAACATTATATGCTTTTAACCCATTACTTAATCTTGATTAGATCACTTTAATTTGGGTTAGACTTTAGGATAGCAATCATACATTTAGTCACATATGTGAGCCCACATAGATTATTTTCCAACAATCTCCCACTTGGGCCACATATATTACTCCTTATAAATGTACATACTTTATGAGCTCAAAATTTTGCTATCATAACCAGAAGCATAGCCAAACAATCTCGTCCATTAATCATGCAAATATAGGATCAAAGCAATTTTCGTTACATTTATCGTAACTAAATTCATCAATGGTCACATATATCAACATAATCAAATGACATAGATCAAGTGTGAATGTGTAGCATGAAAATTTCATATAATGTAATCTATACACATGCCTATTTCCAACTGGTCCTCTTTAAAACTTAAGTCAGGTCAGAACCAAAACATGACAAAAGAGTGAGAAAACTGAATTCTTTATTTCTGATCAGAAAATAACCAAATGTATAAATATCTCACACAAACATAATGCAAATAAAATACAAACTCCCACTAAATCATGATATCCTCAAAAATACAACACCCATATGAGCAGTATGCTTATAAAAGACCTTGGGTGGTAATCCCTTTGTGAGCGGATCTGCTATCATGGAGTTTGTCCCAATGTGCTCTATGGACATTTGTCCACTTTGCACTCTTTCTTTCACAACTAGGAACTTTATGTCAATATGTTTCGACTTTGTCGAACTCCTGTTGTTATTGGAATACATCACTGCTGACTTATTGTCACAAAATAACTTGAGTGGTCCTTCTATATTCCAAAATGTGCAGCCCAGTGACAAAATTCCGCAGCCATATTCCATGATTCGATGCCATATAGCATGCTACATACTCTGCTGCCATAGTGGAAGAAGCTATATATAAGTGTCTGTTTGACACTTTTCCAGGATATAGCTCCTCCAGTTAACAGGTATATATAGCCTGATACTATCTTGGCACCCTAGTGAAATTAGAATCAGAATACCTTATGACCTCCAAATAATCTGATTTTCTATATGTGAGCATGTAGTCTTTTGTTCTCTGAAGATACCTCATGACCCTCTTGGCTGCTATCCAATGGTCCATATCAGGTTTTCTTAAATACCTGCCTAACATCCCAACAATGTACGCAATATCCGGACGCATACATACTTGAGCATACATTAGACTCCCAATAACTAATGTATAGGGGATCTTTTGTATTTCCTGAATTTCAAGGTTACTTTTAGGACACTGATTGAGACTAAATTTGTCTCCTTTAGCAATAGGGGTATCCCCTGGTCTACAATCTTGCATGCCAAATTCTTTTGAGTACTTTATCGATGTATCCCTTTTGTGATAATCCTAGAATACCTCGAGAACGATCTCGGTGTATCTGAATTCCTAATACAAAAGAGGCATCCCCAAGATCCTTCATCTCAAAATGCTTGGACAGAAATCTTTCACTTTCATGCAATAAATCTATATCATTAGTGGTAAGCAATATGTCATCGACATATTGAACTAGGAATATATGCTTACTCCCACTGAACTTGTGATACACACAATCATCAACTACATTCATCTCAAAACCAAATGAGATAATTACTTGATGAAACTTGTGGTACCATTGACGAAAAGCTTGCTTGAGTCCATAGATGGATTTTGTCAATTTGCAAACCATATTCTTTGGATTTCCCGACACAAAATATTCTGGTTGCACCATATAAATTGTCTCGTCAATGTCGCCATTGAGAAATGCCGTCTTGACATCCATCTGATGTAGCTCAAGATCAAGATGAGCAACAATTGCCATAATTGTCCTAAATGAGTCTTTCGATGAAACTAGAGAGAAAGTTTCTGTAAAATCAATGCCTTCTTTCTGAGTATAGCCTTTAGCTACAAGACATGCCTTATACCTATCCACATTATCATTTGCATTCCTCTTGGTCTTAAATATCCATTTACAACCAATTGGTTTTGCACCTTCTGGTAATGGGACAAGTTCCCAAACTTTATTGTCTTGCATTGACTTATACTCCTCATTCATGGCATTAATCCACTTTTGAGAGTTACAACCTTTCATGGCCTGATGAAATGTGATTGGATCATCTTCCATCATTCCATTGTCATCCTCATGTTCTTGGAGAAATGCAATATAATCATCCGGAATAGCATTCCTCCTTTCTCCCATGGATTTCCTTAATGGCACTGGTTCTTGAGGTTGTTGAGTTTGTTCTTCTGGAACAATTACCTCATCTTGAATGGGGGGTTGTTCAACATTGTCTTGTTGAGGTTCCAGATTCACTTCTTGATCAATAATAGGTGTAGGAACTTGTATATTGTCAAAAGTGATAGTAGAAATTGGGTTTGTAATTGAATCCAATTCCTCCTCAAAAGCAATGTTCCTGACTTTATTTCTCCCCCCAAACTCAACTTCCTCAAAAAAAAATGTTGCAGTTCACGTCTCAAAAATATTCCTAAGCGTGGGATCATAAAACTTATAGCCCCCAGATCGTTCAGAATAACCAATAAAGTAGTTGCACACTATTTTGGAGTCCAATTTCTTTTCATATGGTCTGTAAGGCCTTGCCTCAGCTGGACATTCCTAAATGTGAAAGTGCTTTAGACTAGGCTTTCGACCTGTCCAAAGCTCATAAGGTGTTTTTGCAACAGCTTTAGGTGGTACTCTATTAAGAATGTAAACTGCTGTCTTTAATGCTTCTCCCCAGAGGGAATCAGGTCAGGTGAAATGAACTATCATACTCCTTACCATATCCTTAAGAGTTCTTTTCTAATCCTTAAAATTTGGCCCACTAAGCATGGGAACAAAATTGATGTTAGCAGTTATTGAGGCAGTAGATGATAAACTAGCTGAATATAGAACAAAAAACTAAACAAACAAAATAAGCTCACATGAAAATCCATATAAAACAACAAATTCAAATAATGGTTAATCCCATCTCAAGATACCAAGCACAACATTAATATCAAGTCTTTGGACAGTAACATTAACTGTAAGCGGTACTCTTGTTGTAGTAATCAAATATTGACAATAAATCCTGTCAAATAACAAGTCATTCTTTGGACTGACTTATTGTTCACATGGAATACCTTATAATTGTCACATATTTATTACCACAGATGTGTATGAAATTCGGCCAAATATCAACTTACCTTTGGGTCAGTTAATAAATGCATGAATTACACACACAATCATCTTGATATTTTAAATAAATTAATCTACACAAAAGAGGTCACTTTGGCGACATTTTGTTTCAATTAAACTATTCAAAATATTAGACATTCATAAGAAAAACCAAAACCAAAATTTGAATTTAATTGTTTCCCAAAATTTTATCTTTTCCTTAATATCATAATTTTACTTTATTTTATTTTTTTTATTTTATTTTTTTGTTCTGGACCTTTAGCAGCATTATTCTTGGTGAACTCAAATTTCTTTCTTTTGCCCTTTACCTTAAACGTGTTAGCCGAATGAGTACTTTTAATCTTTAAGATTGGTCTCTTTAACACATCTAAAGGTTTCTGAAATGGTTTTCATTATGACCAGAAGACCAATGCGATTAGAACACTCTCATTTCTCAAAAGTTATTTTCTCATAAAGAGAACTTGAATCTGTAATAGAAATGAGTGTCTTAATCCATGCAAGGTCTAGATCTATGCACCTAGAAAATGTCGGCAGACACCGCAGCAATATTAACTTAATGAGAACAAATGACCATATAATTCACAAAAAATCAATCAATATTCAAAACCAAATAATTGTACATCACACCTGAAGATATCAAGTGCAACATTAATATCAAGTCTTTGGACAGTAATATTAACTGCTAGTGATACTCTTGATGTAATGATCAAACATTGATAATAATGCATGTGCAATAACAAAACTCTCTTTGGATCGATTTATTATTCACAAGTGCAACCTTATAATTATCACATGTTTACCATCACAAGTGCAGATGTAATCCGGCCAAGTATAGACCTGCCTTTGGGTCGATCAATACTCGCATGGACATACACTTGCACAACATTTAATATTTTTCATGAATAATCTTCACAAGAGAGGACACTTTGGTGTCATCATGCTTCAATTAATTCACTTAAAATATTAAACATGTACAATTTGTAAACAAAACATGAATATTGATTGAAATGACTTATATATAATGAAAACCATCAAGGAAAATATTAATCCACCAAATTTATGCTATGTATACTTGTTTATTAAAAGCATCAAAAAAAAAACATTTAACTCAACTGCATTTGAAAAGTATCATATAGATCTTTCTGTATCATATAGATCTATATTAAAAGTATCATATAGATCTTTCTGTATCATATAGATCTATATTAAAAGTATCATATAGATCTTGGCTGTAACATCCTGAAGAGTTAATTAAACTCAACTGCATTTGATTCATACACTTAAGATGTGCTGTAACAAATCTTCTGTAGAGTTTCAGTATAGATCATTAAATGCATCTAAAAACCAAATTGGCTGACAGTATCGGCATATCGGCTGACAGTATGTCAACCGTACTGTCAAATCCAAAAACCAAATCTTCAACGTGGGCTGACAGATTGCCCCATTCTTCAACGTGGGCAATCCGATCCTTTTCATTATCCATATCTTAAAATAAAGTATCAAATCCAAAACCAAATCCTTATTCTGAAGCCATTAAAGAAACTTTATCAAAACATTAATTATCTACAACCGAACATAACAAAACCATATCTTTAAACAAAACCAAAAAAGAAACTTTATCAAAATCTAAACCATTACAAAAGAGCACTGACGGTTTTGATTTTTTTTTTTAATCTGAATATGATCTTAACATGGATCTTAATATATTATCAACCAAAGTACATCATATAGATTAATACACTATTCAATCCAGAAAATGAAACAGAACAAATGCAACAGAACAATGGAAATTTAGTGGCTCCAAAAGATTAACAAATTCGTTAGCCTTTACAAATCTAAATTCAATTAATTTAATTATTGAATCTGAATATTAGAAGACAAATACCATAAAAGGAAGATCAAAAGAAAACCCTAAATTTCTTCAATCAATTCAGCAAAGATGGCTCTGATACCAATTGTTGGATTTTTATAAACACTTAAGAACATGCATAAAACATTAATAACAATCTAAACATGTTTCCATAAATCTAGATCTTAATCATGTTACAAAAGTGCTTTAATATAAAATCCTAAATCATGAAACTATAGATCTTTGCTAAATTAAAAGAAGAACAAAATTAAAAGCGGAAGCACTAACCTGAAGCCATTGATGGAGATTGCGCAGAGGTTTGGATCTTCCTATATAATACACACTTCTATGAGAGGCAGTCTTTCTCTATTCTTCTGTTGATGGGATGACAGATGGAATAAGAAGATGCGTATATATAGGGGACCATAACCCTAATTGATAATTATTGATTTCCAATTTTGCCCATCACAAAATAAGAAATCTACTTTACGATCTCTACACGTGTTATATCACACTTAACATTATATGTTTTTAACCCATTACTTAATCTTGATTAGATCACTTTAATTTGGGTTAGACTTTAGGATAGCAATCATACATTTAGTCACATATGTGAGCCCACATAGATTATTTTCCAACACAATCTATTCTCAAAAGGCAACAAATAAAAAATTCAAACTCATCAATTGAGGTACGGAGTTAAAGAAGCCTAATAAGGTTGTAATACTTACAAGAAAAGAAAATCCCACCTACAGTGTATGTCTAGCGATGTCGTTGATGAGATCACGTACGTCGACTCCCTCTTCATTCATCTGACTGGATACTATAAAGACTCTATCTCCTTGCTGTATAAGGTAAAAAATATACATTAGGTTTCTAAGTCGAATACAAAAGACATCATTTTCCTAAGCAATATAAACTTCAGAGAACATTCAGAAGCTTTGAGTTAAAACTCCATGGTATGAAGACATAAACTAGAGAGGGAAAGAAAAGAAGTTCATAATAAAAAATCTAAAATGTTTGTGATATGGATAAAAATAGGATTAAATCGGGACCGTTCACATCGGAGACGAATCTTAAAGCTCAGGGGTAAAACGGTAATTTCACCTACTAACGGGTCCGAAGCGGGTACTGGGTCTCCTCCTCACAGATCCAACAACCCGCGAACGGATCCATCTCAACTGGGTACGGGTCCCGACCCGATACAAACCCAGACCAGCAGGAGGAGATCAGGGTCACTGATTTGACCAAATCAACGAGCCTGATTTGCAGTTATCCTCTCACCGGGAATTAAGGGATTACATTCCTAATCTGATTACGAGGATTTTACGCCTTATCAGATCACAGGAATCACATTCCTAATCTGATCCCAACGGCGACTATAAATACCCCCCACCTACCACTGTTACAGGTTAATCAATACTTTTCAATAAAAAGCTCTTTCTTAATCATATCACTGGTTACTGACAAGAGCGTCGGAGGGTGCGTCGCCGGGATCAAACCCGGTGTTTCGCACTTTCCTTGCAGGTGTACGGCGGGAGTCAGCGGCCCAACTCAGACGAACAGGTTCGGATCTGCTATTCAGGTTTTTCCACGAACTCACAAATTCTATCTGTTTACCCCCACACCGAAATCAGCGGTAACAGATTGGCGCCGTCTGTGGGAAAACCATACGAATAGCCTCCGCCTCTTCTCGTCGACTAGCTCTTCTCCAGCCATGCCTCCCAGAAAGGTCAGATCTAGGGGGTCCAACCGTGGACCCAACCCCGCTGATCAGTAAGAGGTAGTCCCCATCCAACCCGCTCCGCAGCAGGGACAACCCCCGCTTCAAGTGGAGGACCCCCTTCAAGATCAGCCTCCTCTTCAGAATCAGCAACCCCCCAGGGTTCCCACCGGTCCTCAGAATGCCGGTGTGGGGGGCTCTCGTATGAAGCAACCGCTCAATCAGGACCGCGTCTCCATACACAACACCTCTACGGATTCCATGGCCTCTCACAATCCCCAAAATCAGAAGAAGGAAGGGGACCTACGCCACCGTCTGGACGAGAAGCGGGCCCGAGAGGGAGCCTCCCGCCAACAACGTCCGGGTGAGCGGTCCCCTCACCACCGAGATTATAGAAGGTCTCCTGTCCGAAGGGGAAGAAGAGAGTCACCCGGGCATTACAGGAGGAGGCGCCACTCTCCTGCCGGTCGGCATCAGCCGAGCAACAATGAGGCGCCCATCACTCGCGCCGAGTTTCTGCAGCTTCAAGCAACAGTGTTGCAAGCTCTTAACCTCCGACCCAACAACAATGACGCCCAAAGGGTCCTTTCGCCCCAACGGGTTCCCAGTCCTCGCCGTAGGTCCGCCTCTCCTCCGCCGGCTCCTAACCACCTGCAGCATGAACTTAGCCCTCGCCGCTCTCGGGACGACCATCGTCGTAGCCCCGGCTCTCCCTCCTACGAAGACGAGTCCAGAGACTCGTTCGACTATCGCGGGAGGGACGATGCCCTATACCGCCGTCTCCATGAGGTGGAGAGGCGAATCGGTCGGATGGACGAGGGGGAGGGGTCGAACAGCAGAACCATCCGTCCGAGCAGACCCCCGTTCTCCCGAACCATCATGGAGGCTCCCATCCCGAGGGGATTCGAACCCCCGAAGTTCGAAACTTACTCGGGGGAGTCGGACCCCGTGGACCACATCGAAAGCTTCAAGACCCTCATGCTCATCCACCAGGCTTCGGACGCCTTGCTTTGCAAGACCTTCCCCGCCACCCTGAAGGGGTCGGCTAGGGAATGGTACTCCCGCCTTGCTCCCTCTTCCCTCTTCTCCTTCGAGCAATTCGAGACCCTCTTCATCACCCACTTCATGAGTAGTAGACACACAGAGAAGACCAGCCTCTCATTACTCCAGCTCTGCCAGGAGAAGGGAGAGAAGTTGAGAAACTATGTGAAGAGGTTCACTGCGGAGGTCAGGTCCATAGCCTCCCTCGACCAATCCGTCGCAACAGCCGCCTTCCAATCCAACGTCTTCAATTCCAGCCTCCGCTCCTCTCTTGCTAAGAAGCCTCCACGGAACTTTGCCGACCTCCTTCTCAGGTGTGACAAGTACATTCGTGCTGAAGAGGCCGCCTACCTTCCGTGCTTCGGAGGGTCTACCTCAGAGATGAAACGAAAGCTGACCGAAGAAGAAGAGGCTAAGAAGCTTCAGAAGGACGGCAATGGCCAGCGCCGCCCGACTCCTCGGTTTGAGAAGTTCACCCCCCTCGTTGCCAATATATCAGAAGTTCTTATGGAGGTAGACAAGGAAGGGCTCCTCCGTGCTCCCCCGAGAATGAATACACCTGGCAAGAAAAGGGACAAGCATAAGTGGTGCCGCTTTCACAGGGACCACGGCCACGACACAGAAGATTGTCGGGCTCTGAAGGAGGAGATCGAAGAACTCATACAGCGGGGGCACCTGACCAAGTTCGTCCAGAAAGAGGGGGCCAAGCTTCCCCCCTAAGGAGCCAACAAACGAACCGAAGGGCCCGCCGAGCTTTGAGACTCAGAACCTCCCGGCTCTTCCCAAGAGGTCTTCACCTTATCATAGAAGCAGGATCGTGACTTTTAATAAGGCCGATGCTTGTAATCCGGCCAATACCATGTAATAAGGGCTCGCCATATTGAAGCAGCCACTTAGTTTATTTCAATAAAATTTTATGTTTTTTCATTGGAAATTATTGCTCTTGCTTCATCTCTACCTCTCCGAGTCGTGACTCGCTGAAGGGTGAGTTCGGAGTCCAGCCTCTTCTACATGGCTGCTCCTGCAACTTACTAACCTCTACCGATGGTTCGGAGTCCAACACTTAGCTCGATTCCTCTTCCAATAACCTGCTCTTCAGCGGGTTAGAAGGGGTTCGCCATTCGGAATTGCTCCCACAACCGTTGACTACCTCTACCGATGGTTCGGAGTCCAACACTTGGCTCGATTCCTCTTCCAATAACCTTCTCTTCAGCGGGTTAGAAGGGGTTCGCCATTCGGAATTGCTTCCACAACCGTTGACTACCTCTACCGATGGTTCGGAGTCCAACACTTGGCTCGCTTCTGCTTCAAATAACCTGCTCTTCAGCGGGTTAGAAGTGGTTCGCCATTCGGAATTGCTCCCACAACCGTTGATTCTCTCACATAAGCAGCGAGTTCGGAGCTACAGCTCTCCCCTAGAGTTGCTCCTCACACTCGTCTCACAAATGGCTCTCTTCCAGAGCCGAGCTCTCCCCTCCGCTCGCCGCCGAAGCGGACCTCTTCTCGACGAGTTCGGAGCTACAGCTCTCCCCTAGAGTTGCTCCTCACACTCGTCTCACAAATGGCTCTCTTCCAGAGCCGAGCTCTTCCCATCCGAGCAGGAATCCGAGCTCTTCCCATCCGAGCTCTTCCCATCCGAGCAAGGATCCGAGCTCTTCCCTCCGCTCGCCCCCGAAGCGGACCTCTTCTCCACAAGTTTGGAGCTCAACTCTCTCCTAGAGTTCCTCCTTACACTTGTCTCACAAATAGCTCTCTTCCAGAGCCGAACTCTTTGCTCCGCTCGCTCCCGAAGCGGACCTCTTCTCAACGAGTTTGGAGCTCAACTCTCTCATAGGGTCCCTCCTCAAACTCATCTCACAAATGGCTCTCTTCCAGAGCCGAGCTCTTCCCTCCGCTCGCCCCCGAAGCGGACCTCTTCTCAGCGAGTTTGGAGCACAACTCTCTCATAGAGTTCCTCCTTACACTTGTCTCACAAATAGCTCTCTTCCAGAGCCGAGCTCTTTGCTCCGCTCGCCCCCGAAGCGGACCTCTTCTCAACGAGTTTGGAGCTCAACCCTCTCATAGGGTTCCTCCTTACACTTGTCTCACAAATAGCTCTCTTCCAGAGCCGAACTCTTTGCTCCGCTCGCTCCCGAAGCGGACCTCTTCTCAACGAGTTTGGAGCTCAACTCTCTCATAGGGTCCCTCCTCAAACTCATCTCACAAATGGCTCTCTTCCAGAGCCGAGCTCTTCCCTCCGCTCGCCCCCGAAGCGGACCTCTTCTCAGCGAGTTTGGAGCACAACTCTCTCATAGAGTTCCTCCTTACACTTGTCTCACAAATAGCTCTCTTCCAGAGCCGAGCTCTTTGCTCCGCTCGCCCCCGAAGCGGACCTCTTCTCAACGAGTTTGGAGCTCAACCCTCTCATAGGGTCCCTCCTCACACTCGTCTCACAAATAGCTCTCTTCCAGAGCCGAGCTCTTCCCATCCGAGCCCCAACATCAAAGAGTCCGGTCGGCTGCCGAGCAAGTGCCTTCCCGATCCTGTAAACGGAGAAAACACACTTTCTCCTCAACATTCGTGTAAGATCTCGATCAGACGGCCCAGATCTTGCCAGCAACGCTAAACGACAAGATAACGTTTTCTTGGGAACTGAGCCGTCTCGAGATTCGTGCCATCATCCAACGGCCCAGATCTTGCCAGCGTCGCTAAACGACAAGATAGCGTTTTCTTGGAAACTGTGCCCGCCTCGAGATCTGCGCTGAGATCCAGCGGCTCAGATCGCTCCACGTCGCTCAGTATTCCTAGCCGAGCGACTAGCGATCCGACCCACTCGCGCCTCTTCCAAGCACAAGGGTCTTCCTGGCACATCTTCTCCGCCCCTAGGAGCGGGGCTCCTCTTCCAAAATCCCCAAGACCAAAGTACTTATCAACTTCATGAAGACAAGCATCTTGCGGGGCTATTTTGACCATAAAGAAGGGTGAATCTTCATCCCACTCCTAAAGAGAAATTGTAGATCTTCGAACTAGCTTCGAAACGAGGGGTCGCACGCCCCGATCGGACCTCCTAGCACCGGGAAAGTGGACCTCAATGCAGCTGCGCCGAACAGCTCGGAAATCCGAGCCGAGCCACTCGCACGAGCCGAGCCGAGCCACTTCCCATCGGAGCTCTTCCCATCGGAGCTCTTCCCAGCCGAGCCACTTCCCATCCGAGCTCTTCCCAGCCGAGCCCCAACATCAAAGAGCCCGGTCGGCTGCCGAGCAAGTGCCTTCCCGAGCTGGCAAACGGAGAAAACACACTTTCTCCTCAACATTCGTGTAAGATCTCGATCAGACGGCCCAGATCTTGCCAGCGACGCTAAACGACAAGATAACGTTTTCTTGGAAACTGAGCCGTCTCGAGATTCGTGCCATCATCCAACGGCCCAGATCTTGCCAGCGTCGCTAAACGATAAGATAACGTTTTCTTGGGAACTGAGCCGTCTCGAGATTCGTGCCATCATCCAACGGCCCAGATCTTGCCAGCGTCGCTAAACGATAAGATAGCGTTTTCTTGGGAATTGAGCCCGTCTCGAGATTCGTGCCACCATTCAATGGCCCAGATCGAGCCACGTAGTTCGGATCTCCAATCCGAGCTACTGCCATACCGAGCTGCAAAATGGCCAAAGAAATTGCCTCAAAATCCGTGCTCGTATTCGCCAAAAAAAAAAAAGGGGGAGAGACAAGGGGCCGGGTTCGGTTAAGGGGACCCGAACCCAAACCACGTCACCCTCCTTCTTTCTCCTCCTACGTTTGGCACCAAAGCCCCAGAAATGAAGAACCCAACTTCCTCTTCGAACGAACCCCTTCTTCTCCATCTTCCCGCCAAAACAGCTTCGAGCTCGCCACCTCCAACGTCGAACTCAGTGGCCGAGCTTCCCCATCGTCAACCACCTCCAACGTCGAGCTCCGTTGTCGAGCTCCACCGTCGAAGCTCCTTCTCCATTACCGAGCTCCCACATGGCCGGACGACGAGCTGTCTTCCTCAACGAAGCTCCGAGCTCCACTCGTCGACCACCTTCGACGAGCTCCCCTCGTCGAGCTCGACCACACCTCCGCCACTGAACTCCTCTCCGAGCTCCGTCTCCATCACCTTCGACGAGCTCCCCTTGCCGAACCTCACATTCGACGAGCTCTCCTCGCCGAGCTCTGAGCTCCTTGCCAAGCTCCTCCTCGTCGAGCACGAGCTCCATCTCCATCAAACCGAGCTCCCACTCCAGATGCTCCGAGCTCCGAGCTCTTCCCTCGACGAGCTCCGAGCTTCGAGCTCGCCGCCATTAGAGCTCACGGTTCGCCTCCAAGCTCCACCTCCCGCCGAGCTCCCTCGCCGTGGCAGTGACGAACCCCTCGCCGCGCCAAGCTCCGACGAGCTTCGCCGCGGCGTCGAGCTTTGCCGTGGCGTCAAGCTCCGTCACCGAGCTAGCATCCATCACCAACCGCCATGGTCGAACCACTTGCTCCACGCTCGCCAACGCCGAACTCGGAGCTCCGCCCATGGCCGAAACTCCACGAGACGAGCTCCGAGCGCCAACGAGCGAGCTCAGAAGCTCTCCACAGACGAGCTCACCACCTCCACGGCCAAGCTCCTTCGTCGAAGTCTCCTCGGCTCCGAGCTTCGAGCCCAATGACGAGCTCCGAACGCCATTGCCATGAGCTCCGTCGTCTCCTTCTCGAGCTCCACCTTCCTCCACGAGCTCCATCTCCATCGAACCGAGCTCCCACTCTAGATGCTCCGAGCTCCGAGCTCTTCCCTCGACGAGCTCCGAACTTCGAGCTCGCCGCCATTAGAGCTCACGGTTTGCCTCCAAGCTCCACCTCCCGCCGAGCTCCCTCGCCGTGGCAGTGACGAACCCCTCGCCGTGCCAAGCTCCACCTCCGACGACCACCTTCGAGCTCCAGACCCCATCGCCGAGCTCCTTCGTCGGAGCTCCCTTCAACGTCGAGTCGAAGACGGGGGGGATAAAGCAACGAAGAAGAAGAAAAAAGGAGCAGCGGAAAGAAAGAAGAAAAGAAAAAAAAATGTGTTTAAATGCCACGTGGCATGCCACGTGGCCTCACACCAATGGTCCAAGTTACCTCCTCGGTCGGCTGCCGAGCAACCCCCTTCCCAATCCTGCAATTGGAGAAAAAATTCAGCCGAACGACTACGGCCGTTGGATCTTTCAGAAATTCGCGCTTCTGATGATGGACGATCCAGATCGCGCCACGCGCACTAAACGACAAGATAACGTTTTTTTCGAAAAGCGCGCCTCCTCGAGATTCGCGCAGGGATCCAACGGCACAGATCGCACCACGTGTCCCGGGATCTGACGGCACAGATCGTGCCACGTGTCAGGTATTATTTAATTTTATTAATTTATTTATTTAATTGTTTTTTTTATTTAAAAAATCCGAAAAAATATTTAAAAAATCGGAAAAAATTAATTAAAAATTCTAAAAAATAATTATTAATTCAGAAAAAATATTTTAAAAATTCTGGAAAAATAATTATTAAATTAGAATAATTAATTAATATTTTCGATAATTAATTATTTAATTCGGAAAATGAATAAAAAATACAAAAAATGAGAAAAAATTCAGAAAAATCTGGAAAAATCACCAAAAATCCAGAAAATTCTGAGAATATTTTTGGGCATTTTACAAGCCCAGAATAACACCGTTACACCCCGAGCAAGATCCAAAACTCCTTTAAAGAACACCGATAAAATCCCGTACGCCATTAGAACAGTAAAACTACTCCTCAAAGACTGAAAAACTCAGTCTCTAGGAGTGGGGGGCTCGTGATATGGCTAAAAATAGGATTAAATCGGGACCGTTCACATCGGAGACGAATCTTAAAGCTCAGGGGTAAAACGGTAATTTCACCTACTAACGGGTCCGAAGCGGGTACTGGGTCTCCTCCTCACAGATCCAACAACCCGCGAACGGATCCATCTCAACTGGGTACGGGTCCCGACCCGATACAAACCCAGACCAGCAGGAGGAGATCAGGGTCACTGATTTGACCAAATCAACGAGCCTGATTTGCAGTTATCCTCTCACCGGGAATTAAGAGATTACATTCCTAATCTGATTACGAGGATTTTACGCCTTATCAGATCACAGGAATCACATTCCTAATCTGATCCCAACGGCGACTATAAATACCCCCCACCTACCACTGTTACAGGTTAATCAATACTTTTCAATAAAAAGCTCTTTCTTAATCATATCACTGGTTACTGACAAGAGCGTCGGAGGGTGCGTCGCCGGGATCAAACCCGGTGTTTCGCACTTTCCTTGCAGGTGTACGGCGGGAGTCAGCGGCCCAACTCAGACGAACAGGTTCGGATCTGCTATTCAGGTTTTTCCACGAACTCACAAATTCTATCTGTTTACCCCCACACCGAAATCAGCGGTAACAGTTTGCAATTGATACTTACATTAGATAAGAACAGTAATATCCAAAGAAAGCATGCAGGCTTACATGAAGAGGCATTCTTCACACAAACCACAATTCTACCACTTATTATTTTATATGAATGCAACTCTATATTCAAGTGGCAACTCTATATAAATTCTAACCTATCTCAATATGTCATTGGGGTTTTGGATAATTGTTTCCTTCATTATATGTGCAACTGTTCCCTGAACTTTTGCGAGTTACGTCACTAGAAAACATATCTTCTCATCTCCAGGATCAGGCTGTGTTGATGAAAGAAGCACGGGATTGAGAGGGTGTTGGTCCTAACCCCTTCACGCACACAACATGGAGATATGAGCCCATGTTTTTGACAATCGCTTTTTGTTAAAGTTGCACTATATCAACGGGTATTATGAAGGAGTCGGCGGCGGAAGCGAATGAGAGTTCAGCATACCTCTTTCTAGCAGTGCTCTGTAAAAAACAAATTGAAAAAACATGTGATATGTTATTCATCATTTAGGTATATTACATATTAAAAAACACATTTAAGATATGTCACAATTACCGATATCGTCGCTGCTTGTGAGGACGCAAATACGCCTTGTGAGTTCATGTGGGTGGCGTCGAAGAAATCTAAATCGCCGTACTGATCTGCGCCTCCTTGCTCCACATCCTAAATATATTAGACTATGTAGGGAATTATAAAATCAATAACGTATTTCATCACAAATGACATCAAAAAACTTGGTATTACCATTATTGCGCGATGCCTTGCGAATGACAGTTTACACACCGGCAACATGGACATAGGATAAAGTTGGGATCATGGGAATGTTGCTTGGCAAAAATAATGAAATCTTTTACACCATCACGATACTCTTTGGATAATCATGACTTACTTATCCAACTTTTATCCATTTCAATAATATCACTGAATCTGAAAATTAAATTTCATAAATAAAAATTTTATTTTGTTATCGCATTAAACTGTATATGTCACTAGATAAGTCAATCGAAAAAAAATTATTATGAATTATTCTATTCATTATTAACAAATTATCAAACTAAAAATAAAATCTTTCGTCTCGCATCCGAACATAATAATTCAATTACTAATTTGTTATGTCTTGCATCTCGGCTCCCATGCCCCAACTTGTAAATATAAACTATAAACTCAATATTTTACCTATCCTCAAGTGATCATAAATACAATGATTTATGCTCACTTGATTTGAGCTTGCCTAAACACTACCTTTTTTTTTATCATAAAAGGTTGGCCGTGGCCCCCCCGTGTTTCATTAATAAGTTTTACCTTTTACATAATGAATTTATAGAATTTCATACGAGCATTGTAGAAGTACATAACCAAATTCTGGAGGACAACGTAATAATACCAAATTCAAATATCCATTTATCATACGACCAAATCATTCTTGTGAATAAGAGAAAGCAAATCTATCTAGTGTAGAGATAGAACAATGGATCTGAAGGCTACAAAAGCAAATTTGCTCTTACGGTTGTTTAAGAACTCAAATGTAAATAATCCACATTATTCACCATAGTCTCCAAGATAAAATGATTATCGATGAAGAGGTCTACATTTGAAATACTTCTAACTCAAGCATGCAGTGGTTATAAAATGCATAATCTTTTGAAATGCATAATCTTTTGACATATAACTATAATTATGTTCTAATCATAGTGTTGTGTGTTTGATCATACAAAATAAAAATAGCTCGAGCGAAAGCATAATGATTCAGATATTGATTTTACCAAGGACCTACATTTCGTCTTACCAAAAGAAACCAAAATCGTTTAGTTTGTTAGCGTAATCAGAAAAACAAAGAAAGTATAGTAATCCTACCCATATACTGCACATTTTAGATGATCAAATTCTAAACACAACAACCTACCCCTAGCCCCATTCCGTCAGTTATTTGTAATTTGGCCAAAATCAACATCTAAACATGTTCATTTGCAACAAAATACAGCCTCTCAATTATGATGTATAACAAGCTCTATGCAAATAATATGTATAAAAAAATTAACTTAATTACCAAAAATCAAAATCAAAATGAAAGAGAAGATAATTACCTAGGGTTTACGAAAGAGAAAGATTGAGGAGGACGACTGTAACCCCTGTTTTCCATTTTATGTATTTTTGGTGTATTTTTCTTTTTGTGTATTTATTCTCATTGTATCTCTTTTTGGACCGTGTATTGGATCTTCATTTTCTATATCCATTTATTTGTTTTGTCATCTTCTTGTTTGATCTTCTTGATTCTATTGTGTTCCATTGTTTCTCTGATTGTTTAAGCTATTGTTCTTGCTTCTCATTATATTGTGCATGTCCTATTTTATTTATCCATTTTTGTTCCTATATTTTCTTGGATCTTTTAACAAACCCCAAAACCAATAAAACCCTACCCGTTTACACCCTCTACTCGTTACCCACAATTCCCCCTAAACCCTAACTACTCACCTATATATATACATACACCCTAATCTCCTTTTAAACCTAACTCTAGCCGCTCTAACCCATCTCCCGATCTCTCCCTCCTCCTGTCGAGCTGCCACACCGTAGCACAACCCCCATCAGCGATCCCCTCTCCCCGTCGCAACGCAACCCCGCGCCACCTCCTCAGTGCCTCCCGCCTTCAACCGAGACTACGACAGCGACAGTGCCGCTGCCTCTCCCCGACGTCCCCCTGTGTGCTCTCCCGCGATGCCAGCAGAAGCCCAGAATCGCAGCACCCACTGCTCTGCTCTGTCTCTCCAACGCAGCCAGTAGCTCCCTGCCCTGTCGCCTTCAGCCGCGACTCCGCTACCGTCGCCGTCCTCCCGTGTTGTTGCCCTCCTCTCTCTTTTGGTGTACATGTGTGATCTCGTTGTGTTTGTGTGTTCGTTATTGGTTCGTGGTTCGTGGGTTCGTTCGTCCATTCGTTGTGTTCGTGCTCGGGAATCCGTTCCCGTTCTTCTTGTTCTTGCTTCGTTCTCGTCGTCGACTATAAGGCAAGTAATTTGTATTCTTTTTGTGTGTAATATAAGTTCTAAATACCGCATGTAGTCTTGTTGTGTTCTAGAGATAATTCTTGTGCAAAATCTCTTGTTTGATCTTGTCTCTAGTTGTTGATCCACCCGTAGTTGTCTCATTACACACGACATGAAATAACTCAGAGATGACCACTTCTTGATGTATACATGCATGTTATTCGTATAATGTCGTGTGCTTACTTGTGTTAGTCATAGTATAACTTGTTGTAGACTTGCTAAATAACCTATACCTTATTGCTTGGACATCTAGTACACCATATTTCACGTTCGTTATGAATTGGATGAGTTTCATATGATCTATGTTGATTTTATGCATGAAGAAGATTTCAGTTTTGGTTGTACCCCATTTTGTTCAATATTTTAGACCCTATTAAGGTCAGTATATGAAAATTATTTGTGAATATGAATTATAAAAAATTTGTCTACTTTCCATATTTTCTGACAGATCTCAGTTTCGATTTGTGAGTTGCAAGTTATTGCAGTTTTACTACAGAGGAGTAGAAAATTCCAGATTCTGTTTTGTATGTATTATGTACGACTAATTATTTTGATACTGATGTTAAAGATAATATTTTGATCCAATATCTTGCTGAACACAGCTAGACTTGATTGGGATTAACCCCTAATTTTTGTGGATTTAATTGATAACTTTTATAAACTATTCTACACTTGCAAACAACTACTATACTTGCAGAATTTTCATTCTGTTCAGTAAAGAACCTAAATTTCGACCTGATTCTATTTGTTGTTTACAAAAACTTTGTGAATATGAATTGTAGCATGCTTTATCTATTTTATCTCACCTTTGACGGATCTGGATTTCTATTTATATTTTGCAATCTACTGCTATTTTGGTACTGCTGTGTTTATGATTTCAGATTTACAAAACTACTGTATCTTGCTGCTTTCTGATTTTACTTGACTATTCTATCTATGTTGCAAAATTATGAAACTTTATTTACTGATACTAAACATACTAGGGAATACCTCAGATTTTTCTTGGATTTAATCAGTTTGTTTTTATGCTATTTTCCTTTTTATGAATATAAACTTATGATTTCTGCCGGAACATATTTTCTGGATACAAATCTATTTTGAGACTTGTTTTGTGAAATACCATATGACTTATATATATTTGCTGGATTCGGCCAAGAGTCTATGTAACCCCTGTTTCCGATTATACGGATTTCCAGTTCTTTTCTTTTCTCCATGTATTCTTGTATTTCAATTTCCGTATAAATTCTTCCGATGCATTTAAATCCTTTTGAATCTCCTATTGAACCCCAAATTTATATTCCAGACTAGAATCTTGTCTCTCTTATTTTTATTAATTTACATTGAATCCCAAGTTAATCCATACTATCATTTTATTGATTATTGAGTTCATGAGAAGCCCAAGAATTATTATTAAATTTATTATATTTAATTGAAGCCCAATCCCAAGCCCATCTCCTATTGGACTCTAATCCTAAATCCAAACCCACAAACCCATACACTCACCCGTATACAAATTCTCCACTTTTCCCCACTCTTCCCACATCCCCGTAACTACATCCCCACTATCTAGTAACTACCCCATTAAAATAATAATTATTTTATTATTTTTATTAAACCCCTATACCCTGTTACTCTCTCACTCTCTCTCCTGTAACCTCCCACAACAGAACCTTCCCCTATTTTTCTCTCTTGTCTCTTCATCTCACCATCTCTCTCTGTTTCACCAACCGCCCAAACCTAAACAAACCAACAGACCGCCCACCTCTTCTTCTTCCTTCTTCTGGTCTAAATCGAAATCCAACCCGAGCTCTGGTCCCACCATTACCGCACTTGAGTCCCCAGTCTCCGCTGCCTCCCCGTGCTCTACCGGCGACCACCGTACAACACCTCTTTCTTCGTCCTCGTCATCTGCCAGTCCACTCGCCTCCGCCATGGCTACTCCTCAGCACCACCATCATCACAGCCAGCCGCCACCCCGCTCGTCTCCTTCCTCCAACCCCATCGTCAAGCCACCACATTGTGCTGCTCTCCTCTACAACCGCGCTCGAGCTCGTCTCCTCGCCTGTCGCCTCTCCCCTACATGACCACCCAAAGAACCCATTCCACTCGCTCCACCATTGACGAACTCAGAGCTTTGCCGTTGTCGACTGTACCTCCTCCCGCTCGAACGCCGTCGAGACCTCGTCATCTCCCTCCAGAGCCGCTGCTAGCATCGAAGAACCCATCGCCTCCAACCTCCGCCTTCCATTCCCTGTCGCGACCCCGTGTTTCTCGCCATTACTCCACTCTCCCGCTGCTGCCTATCTGCACCTCGACACCCAGTTGAGCCCCGACCTCGAGTCCTACCATCGCCGCCCCTCGCTCCTGTCACCGTCTTCCCTTTTTTCGGAGCAAACAGGGCGCTGCCCTCACCGTCAACCGTCGCGGCGTGGCCCTCGACCGCGAGCATCGCCGCCAGCTTCCTGTCATCAGCCACCCCCTAATCGCTGGTCCCGCCAGTCTTCCGCTCTCACTCTCTCTCTCTGTGTCGAAGTAGGTAAGACGAAACGGGAGTGGCCAATTATGGTGTTTGGTGTTCTTGTTATAGGGGATCTAAGCTGCTGTTTGGTGTTAGGGGTACCTTGAATGGCTGTTTTGGTTGGTTGTGTGCCTTGATCCGCTTTTTTGGTGTTTGGTGTTTGTGAGGGGATCCACTGTCTTGTGTTGCTGTTGCTGTTGGATCTTGTTGCTATGTTTTGCTGATTTGCACGGCCCGCACGTGCTTTTGGGATCGCTCTCCGGGATTCTAATCTCTTTATTCCTTATTACGTATATTAAACCGTCTACAAAAAGGCAAGTCCACTTAAACTCAGTTATTTATTCTAGTTCAAGATTTTTGACCGCTTGTGCAAGTAGTTCATTTCAATTATCTTAAATTTGCCTTGGGTCCCTTCCGTTGAGAGTATCGAGGGTTTACACGAGCTAACCCGACGTACTCTAGACATCATATTATTATCCATTGACTCAAACCCAAGCCTATATACACACATGATATGAATAAAATGACTAAAATTGCATATGAAAAATGTATTGTGATTGAATACATTGATTGATTGAGATATTATGACTTGAACAATGATATGATAAATTGACTCGTACATTGTAAAATCCATTCTAATTGTTGTACATAAGTGTAATGCATTTCATGATACAATAACATGTTGATTATCGACTTGAATGAACATATATGTGATGGCTTTTTATGAATTCCTGATGCCTTGTCTGTCTTGTACTGAGATTTCGACCCAGTCATAATAGGAATCAGTTAAAATAATATAAAGATGAATTGTAGCCCTAAGTGTCTAGTTTCCGATAATATCCTGGAACTTCGAATTCTGAATTGTATTTTATGAGTTATCGCTGTTTTAGTGTCACTGTATCGGCTGTTTTTAGATTCACTACTTCATGTTTATTATTATGAATTGTACCATGTTGCTGCATTCTTATCATTCCCTTGACATTCTTATACACACTTGCATGGACATGAGTGAATTAATAATAAAATACTAAACAAACCGGGATTTATAAGGGTTGACTTAGTAGTGGATAGTCTCAGAAAATGTAGGTAAGGCCTTATAGTGATATCGTATTGACATGGAAGGAGGAGTATTGACTGTGAATGATTGATTGTAAATTGTAAATGATTGTTATTGACACCGAGTACACGCTCTGTAGATTCCACCACTATGTCTAAAGCGTACACTGTTTTACGTGCACCGAACCTGGGGTATGGGACGCAGTAGTACGTGCACTAGATATAAAAAACAACATGCTAATAGACCTAGTGGACACATATATACTTGATTATGACCATTGTTTATTAATACCATTATTGTCTTTGTAATTTGATCTTGATTCATATTTCTTAATATACCTTGCTCCTTTACTCTCTACTTTTCACTACTTGCTGTCCGTACTTGCTCTAAGGACAAATTATTTTTTCTTTTTAGATGAACAAGTACAGGTGTACAAGGAGAATTACCAGAAGACATTTGTGAGCAGTTCTTCCACGATTGGAGCAGGAGCCTTTGGAGCTATTCAATAAGTTCTTATATTCCAGATTTGGTTATTGAATTTCATTCTCATTTATGTGATTATGTATTTATGCGTGGTTGTGATTATTTCCTTACACGTTGTTGAGTTAAGACTGGTATAGCTTATGGATGATATGAGTTGGCGTACTCATCATTCGCTGGGCCTCAGTTATGTACCTGTGTGCCCATATTCTGGGAAGCGGGGCGTGACAGTCTATTTTCCAGATTTTTTGATGGATCTAGATTTGTATATTTGTGGCAAAGGAAATTTCAGATTTAGTGCAGTACTGTCTTCTATTCTGAACTAGAATTTTCATTGTCCTAATCTTTTATGTGTTGCCTATCACCTATGCATGTTTATCTTTCAACCTGAACCTGTTACTTATTTATTCCATGTTATTCTTGTTCTGTTTTGTGCACGTATATGCCTGTTTAATAAAAATAGTAAGTAACCAAGCCGGAGTTAAGAAAAAGACCTCAGTAGTGGACAATATAGGTATGTGTACTCAGAAGGAGGCCTGTGTTTTCCATTTTATATTTGATTCATATTGATACATGAGCCTATTGCACTTTATGTTTGATTCATGAATCTGTGGATTCGTGAACCTGTTGTACTTTATGCTTTGATGCATGGACCTGTTGGTTCGTGTACCTGTTACATGTTGATGCATGAATCGGTTGATTCATGTACCTATTGATTTATGAACCTGTTGATGCATGAATCGGTTGATTCGTATACCTGTCTGATTCAGGAACCTGTTACATGACGCCTGAGTACACGGCCCTATTGAAACCCACCACTAGATCTAAACGTAATTTGCATGTAAGTAGCAACCATGTGGTAAAAATCTGGGACGCTTGAAGTGCTACCTAGATTGTAATAAACACAAGACTTGACATGGCATAATACCTGTTACATGCTTGCTTGATACATGATTACCTGTACATGCTACTTGACACCTATTACATGTTTACCTGCTTACATGATACCTGTTACCTGTTACATCTCACATACACCTGTTATCTCACTACATTACTTGATTCTGTTTATGATTCATGCTAGTAGTTCTATTTTGTTGCCATGTCTATTCCATGTCATGCTTGCTTCTGCTATTACTCTATACTTGTTTATCTTTTCCTGTACTTGTGTCTGCACTACATGTGGCCCGTAACTTGCATTGACGAGAGTTTTATTCCTCTTTCCTTTTCCTGCAATTTATTAAATTGCAGATTATGGTGATCAGCTGCCCGATGGAGTAGGTGATCTAAGATTCTAGTTGCTGAAGTTCTTGCTATAATTTACTTTCCTGCTATTTTTGAATAAATGTATTTGCTACACGAGTTTTGTATTGAGTAATGTGACCCAGAATTATTGACTTGTTCAGATCTGGTTTATTTGAGATTATTAAATGTTGTCTCAAGTAAATTCCTGTTGGTATATTGAGTCATTTTTGCATGCGTGGTCGACTTCTCTTGCTTCCTACTCTGATATCCCTGTGAAATGTTGTAAAGATCCTGACAGCTTATGGATGATGAAAATCATTTACTGGACTTAGTCACGTATCCGTATTTCGTATTTTCTTTTGGGAAGCAGGGCATGACAACGACGAATGTGCGACAACAAGAAAGTGAAGGAAACAGCTACAGCGAGCGCGAGAGCGAATTGCGGCAGTGGGTGGCGAGATCGAACGGCAGCAGCTTATGGGAAAGTTGGGTTTGTGCAAGAATGAACGGTGGCTTGTGCGAGATTGAACGACGGCTTGTGCGAGATCGAATGAGTGCGAAATCGAAGAGGGAAAGAGAATCAAATTGGAGATTGGGTTTCGGAGAGATAGGGTTTCGGCGCGTATAGTGAAAGAGAGAGAGAGAGGGAAGTGGGGTATTTAGGGGGAGAGAGGGGTTTATTAATAAGGGGAAAATCCCCGACTTTTTAAAATGCCAGGGTATTGAACATAGCCCGACGTTTTTTACAAAATGTCGGGGTATCTTTGCATCCCGCCAGCGCTTTTAAAAAAATGTCAGTTGAATGCCCCGGCGAAACACCCCAAACGCCGAGGTAGTTTCGCCGTATATACACTACAAGACTAATAGGCTTTACGGGCATTTTTTTGCACATTTACCGGTGTTTATAAACCCCGCTGTAGATGCCACCAGCATTTTATAAATCGCCGGTGCAAGTATCGCTGAATCGTGTGTCGCTGTAGCTTAGGGACATTCACCGGCGTATTTTACGGTCGCCGGTGTAGGTTAAAACTATATCGGCGACCGTAAAAACGCCGGGGAATGTGTGGGTACTATTTTCGGCCATCACCTACACCGGCGTTTTTAAAACGCCGGTAAAGACTGTCATTTTTTTGCTGAAAGCTACACCGGCGCTTGTAAAAACGCCGGTGTAGCTATATTTTTTTTTAATTTTTTTTTTAAATTAAAAAAAAAACATTCAACACTCTTATAATCAAAACCAAATGCAAGAGACCCATTATAATATATATGAATGAAGCATAATAGTATAATATCATCACATTGTAATCTCATGAACATAATAATGTGATCTCACCACATTCATAACCAAAATACAGAGTTCAAAATATTGAGTTACAAAGAGTGAAAAAGATTATTTTCACTGTCAAGATACTAACTGAGATAAAACTTATACTTTTATAATACTCATGAGATAACTGTCAATTGAAACCACAACATAAGTTCAAACAGGATTATTTCATCACTAGTCACTCCTCTGTAAATCATAGTATGCAACTCCAGTTACATAATCTATCTCATCATCACTTAAAACCAATGAGAAAGAACAATCTCATTTTCAAACCCAAGCAACAAGCATGAATATTATCTTAGAAACGGATACTCATCTAGACATCATGATATAATTGTATATAAAGTTTAGATAAAAAAATTTTCATCACTAGTCACTCCTATATAAAAAAATTATAGTGTGCAACTTCAGATACATTATCCATCTCATCTCATCTCCATTTCTGGGTGGACACTAAGTGGAAAAGAGAAGCTTTGAAACAAAATTAGATACCACCACAAGAGTTAATAGCATCAAGTGCTACCCCTTCAAATCAATCCGAAGAAATAAATAAATGACTCAATTATGGGGGCACACTCAAATCAATCTGAAACTCTGCATGAATTACAAAGCAGGCTCAGGCTCAAAATAGAGCAAATAAATGACTAAACAGAGAAAAAGAAAGATCTGCTCACTGATAAAGAAAAGAAGTGACTCAATTATGCAAGCAGGCTGAAATCAGTCAGAGCTCGGCATACATCTTTTGCATTTGAAGCAACTAAATATACTAAGCAGAGAGGTAAAGGAAGATTTCTTTATTAATACAGCAAAGCATCCTTTCTAAACATTCGTAAAATGCACAGAAATTTGAGAAATAAAACTGAATCTGAATGCATGTGCATTCAGGGCTCTACAAACACTGGAATAACAAGCCAGCTAACCTTCCTTGAATTTTGTAAGTGCTTCATCCTTCACAAGTAAAAACAATCAGAAAAAAGTACATTTCAACAAATACGCACACCAGAAAGTGATGGATGAGCTCTGCAATAACATGATATTGCTCAAGATCAAATAAGTTCTGCAGACTCAGGTGATACCAGATCAAGATCTAAATTTTTTTGAAGATACTATTAGAAAACAAATGAAAATACTATACATTATTAACTTAAAAACATAATAAATTACATATATCTCCCTGAAGTTTCACTATAGAATTATCTACCCTTTAATTTTGTACACACTGAACCCTAAAGAAGTAGCATTTTGGAACCAATAATCATTATTTGGCAATATATGCAGATATTTATTGTTCGCTAATTTTAACAAATGAAATCACTTAAAACTGACATATGCATTGTAATGCTCAGTGTTCCTTTTGGATATCGATGTTTGCTGGCAGTGAGGACATACAAATGCTTTATATAGGCGTAAAAACATTGAATCAAAATATATGCTACTGTGTCATCCTATGTCAGCCTACTGTCATTGACAATCATATATGTCATTCACCTACAGAGATCATCAGGTGTAAGTATTGATTTCAGCCGGCATCTAAGGGTATACGGCCATACAGCCTCGTATATATTTGCATCAGAAGGAAAAGGAGCTGCAGGAATGCCCACCTTCTTTTCTTAAGAGTCACTTTTGCTTCCATAGGTTAGAGATGAACCTTCTTTTCTTACTATACCTCGTATTTTCGCGTAGAGAAATTTACTCACATTAAATGTACCTGTAGTGAACTATTTAATCTGCACATGATAAAGGAGAGCGCAAGAATCAACCAGAGGAGCCAAAACATAACTCAAGATTATTAGTATATCTTTTCTCTTACAGAAAGTACACATTCATAAGAATTTTGTTCTTCTCCAGATCTCCACCTTATGAGCACACCTTGGTGGTTTACACTTAACAAACAATGAGGTGGACTTTGGTAGTTAGAGTTTTGATTAGGCATTCTCTGATCTAATAATCCACCAGACTATAAAAGGGGAATCTGAGCCTTATTATTTTCTTGAATAAGAACATGGAGACAACCATATCGATTTGTACTTATTATTTTCTTGAATAAGAACATGGACACAAACATATCCATTTGAAAAAGAAACTTCACAGTCTTCACTCTAATCACCAAATAAACAAAACCACCAAAATCAACTCCAAAATCAAACTAATAGCTAATTTCAAACTAATAGCTAATTTAACTAAAATCTTACCTTTTTTCGCTAAATCTACCAACAAGTTCACATCCAACATCTCACCTTTCTTAAATAAAACAATTATCCAATCTCCCCCTTCGTTAAATCATACTGAAATCTAAGCTTCAATACCTCTATACTCGCATCCAACCTTAACCAAACAAAAAACACAGGTCCAAATTCGATATCTCCCCAATTCTCACAAGTAACAATCGCTCACCAATTCACTGTTAACATCTAGGGTTCCAAACCAATTAAAATTTTTACACCTCGAACCTGTGACAATCTACCAAACCAAAAATTTCAAATTTCGTAAGAATTTGAAGATTACCTTCGACGCTAAGGGGGGGAGCGGCTAAGAGAGCTGCAGCTTCGAGAAGGCGAAGATGACGAAGTGAACGACTTGGAGCGCGATCGGGAGCACGAGCGCGACTCTGAACCGGAGCTTCAGCGAGAGCGGGAAGATGAGCTAGAACCGCCAGGCTCGACCGGTTTTCCCCATGGCGAGAGAAGAAACCCTAACCCTACGACGAAGGAAAAGGTAAAACCCTATAAGTGGCGACGGCGGAGGACGGGGCGGCGATGGGGGGAAGGGGCGACGGCGGAGGACGGGGCGGCGATGGGGGAAGGGTCAACGGCGGGGTAGGGGGGCGGCGATGGGATGAGGGTTTTCGATTGAGGAGGAGGGAGATGGAGAGAGAGCGGGAAAAATTGGGGGAAGGGGGAGGGGGGAAATAAAGAGAAATTGAGATCGATAGAGTCCGAAGTTGTTCTCTTATCCTTCACATTCATCGGCATTTTAACTCTAAAACGCCGCTGTATACGTACATACACCGGCGTTTTTCAGATGCGCCGGTGTAGAGCTGTAATTTTTTTCCCCTGCCAAATTATCTGTTCTCTGCAGCGGCGTTTCTACCAAAACGCCGGAGTAGAAATGCCGGTGTAGAACTATTTTCTTGTAGTGATATCTTTTGTAGTGTACATTTCAGCACTATATTTTCTCTTGAAATGTATATGTTGTACATTATTATTGCAATTCAGCAACATTGAACCTTTGATTGCATCGCTTTTTTTTCTTTTTTTTTTTCCCACGTGTACAATCAAACCCCAAAAAGGCCACCTAAATCTCACCGAAGCACTAAGGCCCATCAAGTTGGCCATGCCATGCCCAACCCATCAAATGTCCATAAAGCAGGAATTCCTGGCAATCTGGCATCCAACCTGACTTGCACCTAGCAAAGGCTTTCAATTCCAAGGATATACACCAACACCCCTAAAAATAACATTAACAATGACCCCATATCTCAGGCATCAACGAAAGCTTGCTCATATATAACTTAGACATTAATGAAAGTTTGCTCATATTGTAACCCTGTATATATCTGATTATTTTTGCTGGCTCGGATTACGTTTTGCATTTTGTACGATCTATGTCAAAACCCTCCTCCGTAACTTGCCTGCCATAGTATGTACGTACATACGGCGTCGGCCGTCAACATTCATGTCCTAAATCCAAGTCTACATCGTTCCATCAAACACTCATCACAATTCATGAACAATATAATAGACAGAATCCTAGCTAAAACCTTCACCTATGCTTATTTTGTATCCACTTCCACTCTACGTACATATCATCACTCATCACTTAGGATACAATATATACTCTCACCATAAACAAAACAAATTGTTCTTATCCTCAACATTAACCAGATCGACTCCCATATTCCCTTACGCGGCGAGAACTCTATCCGTCCTTTCTCAAACGTACGTGTCACTCCCCATCCCATGCAAACCCACACCTGTCCCCTCTTCTCTGTCCCAAACCACCTCCCGTTCACGTGACTCCCACCTCCTCCCATCCCCAAGTCCCGCCAAATTTCTTTTTAAATTTTAACACGTCATCTCTCCACGTGTTACCATGCATGCGGAGACCATTCTCCACGTCTCCTCATCCTCACCAACCTCACCACCTTTTCTCTCTCCATAAATACCCCCACCTCCTTCCTCCTCTCCACTCATCCTTTCAAACCAGCAAACCAACATGGCAAGTAGAGCGAAAGCCCTAATCCTCTTTCTCTCAGTCCTACTTCTTTCAACCACCCTGATCTTTTCTGTTTCGACCCACCACGAAGAGGAGCTACAGCGCGAACTGCAGGGCTGCAGGCAAGATTGCCGGGAGAGCGGCGAAGGCCAGGAGCAGCAGAGGTGGCAGTGCGAGCAGAGGTGCGAGCAGCAGTATGACCAGAAGAGGCGCCGACATCAAGGGCAGAACGAGCGTAGTGAATGGGAAGGTGAACAAGAGCAGGAGTGGAGTGGAAGAAACAACCCTTACGTATTCAAGGAGGAGAGCGTCAAGCACCAATTCAGGGGTGAGCACGGCCGCATTTGGGTTCTTGAGAACTTCCTCAGGAGGTCGAAATTGCACCTTGGGACCGCGAACTACCGGATTGCGTTTTTGGAGGCGGATCCCCATACCTTTGCCGTGCCTACCCACTTTGATGCCGATGTAGTCCTCTTCGTCTTGAGTGGTATATTTTCTTTCTGTCTACAATTTCTCCAAGTGTTCGACATCTTGAACTATATATTGATAACTTATGTTTTATGTAGGGGAGGGAACTATAACAAAGATAAGACAGAACAAGGACCGGGAGTCGCATGACATTAGGCAAGGTGATATCGTCAAGGTTTCGGCTGGGACAGTCGTGTACTTGATCAACAAGAGCAACAATCAGAAGATCCAGCTCGTCAAACTTCTTGTCCCTGTCAACACTCCTGGCCAATTTGAGGTGATTGAAATCAGTCTTCTATAATTTTGTAATTATGATTGAATCAAAATTAATCTAATCCCTTGAAATGAAATTGGTGCGTGCATGCAGGCTTTCCCCACTGTAGGCGGTAACCAGCCTGAATCGTACTACAGAGCCTTCAGCAATGACATCATCGAGGCTGCCTTCAATGTAAATAAATATTTTTGCTAATTCTACGATATGAATTGAGTTATTAATCTATATACATAAGAAATTAATCACCTATTCTAATCATCTAAACCGGCCAATTCAATTTTGCAGGCAAACCGTGATGAATTACAGAGGGTATTCGGCCAGCAGAGGCAAGGACTCATAGTAAGAGCATCCCAAGAGCAAATTCGATCGCTAAGCCGCGACAGCAGCGGCTCCTCTTCATCCGAACGCACCCACTGGCCATTCGGCGGCGGCAGCGAATCCAGGAGGCCCATCAACATCTTCAACCAACGTCCCACCTTCTCCAACAACCATGGCCAGCTCCACATCGCCGACCGAGACGAGGACCTCGACATCCGAGTCACCTACATGAACATCACCCAAGGCTCTATGCTCGCCCCCTCCTTCAACTCGCGATCCACCAGGATCGTAGTCGTCAGAAAAGGTCGCGGCCGACTTGAAATGGTGTGCCCTCACTTGTCACAACAGGGGCAGCAGCAACAGCAGCAGCAGCAGCGACGCGAAAATGACCAAGAAGAGGAGGGTAACCGATACCAGTTGTTACGGTCGGAGGTAGAGAGGAGCACGGTGTACATTGTGCCACCAGGTCACCCAGCTACGATCGTCTCGGAAGGTAACGACAATCTTGAGCTGGTGAGCTTTGAGATCAACGCTAAGAACAATGTGAGGCAGTTTTTGGCGGGGAGGAACAATGTGGTGAGCAAGATGGAGAGGGAGGCGCAGGAGCTGGCGTTCGGGGTGCCAAGTCAGCTGGTGGAGAGGGTGTTCGGCGAGGAGAAGCAGCAGGAGCAGGTGTTTCTTCGTGGGCCGCAGCAGCAGAGGGGAGGTGGTGGTCAACGGGCGGTGGAGTCAATCCTTGACTTCACCGGGTTTTGAGGTTTTGGATGTATTATGAAGAGAGTGCGCGTATCTATGTATGTATGTATGAGAAAGTGAGAGAGGCGAGTACCTTGTGTTAACAAGGTGTAAGAGGTGAAGAGAGGGGGTGTAAATTAACTATGAATAAGAACAGTTTGATGTTCAGCGGAATTACACTGTGATCATATTTTAGTGTTGGATTTAATTTTTTTGTCAACAAAAACAATGAGAACCAAGGCCTACTAGAATTTTTTGAAAATTTTGCCGTATTGCCCCACTTGCCGAAAATATTTAACGTATTGCCCCACTTCCGAAAATAATTAGTAATATGTTCACTACAACCAGCGATAAAATTACCGGCGTCTATTTTCCGGCGTTTTACCAGAAACGTCGGGGTAGGAAGAGACCAAGAATGGAGCGTCAAATTGGATGGTTATACGCCGGCGGCCTCTATAAAACGCCGGAGAATTATGATATTCACCGGCGTTTTTTATTAAAACGCCGGTGAAGGCCATATTCACCGGCGTTTTAATAAAGCACGCCGGCGAATATACAAATAAATTGTACCAAAAAAATCTTCTCCCATTCACCAGCGTTTTTTAGTTAAAACGCCAGTATAGGGTTTGGAATAAATTTCCCCCAAACCCTATACCATTTCCTCCTTCGATCCCAAAAAAAAACCCAATTTTTTCCCCTCTCTCGCGCCCTCCCGCCTCTGCCTTGGCCGCCATTGCTGTGCCCTCCGTCGTCGTCCGTCGTCCACTCTCTCACTCCCGTCGTCGCTGCAAGTCTCCCCAACCCTCTCTCTCTCTCTCACTCGCATCGTCGCCACCCTTTCCCCATGGCTGTCCCATCGCCCTTCCCCCTACCATGCCGTCGGCACTTCCCCCATCGCCGCCCCCTCCCCCGCCGTCGCCCTTTTCCCCCATCGTCGCCCCCCTCCCCCGCCGTCGCCCCTTCCTCTACACAAATCCTAGGTTTGTTCTTGAAATTTCTGAATCGTTTTATTTTTAAAATTTTTGTTTCTAAAATTTCTACACAGGTATGATGTAGTTGGTATGTTCTTGAGATTGGTTCTACAATTTTTCCCAACTCTCTAATTTAGCTTGCTTGTATGTTCTTGAGGGTGTACTTGTATGCTTGTATGACTAGGTATGACCATGGAACAATTTGGGTTTGAAAGAGAAGAATGCGATAATTTATGAGCTGGGTTGTTAATAGGGATAATTTGGAGCCAAGTTGTCTGAGTACAAAATTTCACTTGTGCTACATTTCACATATAGTTGTAACTTTAATTTGTGGTTTGTCTGAACTATCTTGATGGACTAGAAGTGAGATATCTCAATGGTATAATTGATCTTTTATGCCATAGCATGATCTTTTGTGCTAAATTTTGGCTCTACTTACTACTGATTTTTGGTTCATTACGGAACATCGGTTGAGTTTGTTTTGGTTTGGAATATGCATGTTCAGTTGGTTTAACCACATTTAAATTGCCTTCATGTTCAGTTGGTTTAACCACATTCTGTGGATGAGTTTGATGAATCGGCTTTTATCGTTATGCCCGTCGAACCCAATTCCATTTTATTATGATGTTTCCACTCGACTTGCAGATGGAATATAACATGTTGATAGTTTTGAGTATATTTCATAGTTTCATAAATATATAGTTAGTGCAAAGTAGTGAATGGTTAGATACTTCATGAGTAATGTCATTCTAGTTTATTCAGTTTGCACTTTGTGCAAGTAAATATCAAATGTGTATCTCTTGTTATCTACTTGATCCATTGTGTGTTGTTGGGGAGGCGATACTCTTCTAGTACTTATAATCTGAGATTACTATTAGCTTTTGATACTAAACATCTGAACCTTTATGTATACAAAGTCATTTGGTTGAACCTATCAAAGTTCATCAGCATAATATGTTTGCTTTGGCATGATAAACTTCAGTTTATAATGATCATCTGATACTTTGCATTCACTCATACATTGTGAGCTTGTGATCAACTATGGATACATTATGAACCTGTGTATATTATTGCATATTGAAGTATACCTTATGATGCTAAATTAGTGCATATTGAAGTATGAACCTGTGTAATATTCATATTCCATAAGTTGTAATCATCTTTCCAGTAATAATGTTGTTACCACTACAACTGCCGAAGGCTTCACCGGCGTTTTTTTACAGCTCCACCGGCGTTTATAAACGCCGGTGAATACCCTACCGGCGCGTCGAACAGCACCGCACCAACCGCCGGCGGTGCGCGTGCCGGGCTTTGGTGGGCAAGATTCCCCGGCGCTTACAAAACCGCCGGTATATGCCATATATTGGCCGGCGCTGCTGTAAGCGCCAGTGAAATTAGTTTTTTATTTTTTTTAAAAAAAGAATTTAAACCTACCCCGGCGGTTCGGAAACGCCGGGGTATATATTTAAATAATATAATTATTTTTAAAAATTTGAAATACTTTAATTTTTAAAAATGTTCCCCGGCGTTTTGTAAAACGCCGGGGTTTTTTTAATAAAAAATATCTGCAGCTTTTTTCAATAAAAAAACTGTATATATATATTTTTTTTTACGACAGGTAAAAATTGTACAAATTTCTAGCAATGCACAATAAAACAATAAAAAATTTAACTGACAAAATTCATTATATTTTGTACTGATTAACATACACAACTTCAAAAGTTTAAAGTTCTGTAAAATTCATAATCGTCGACGGCAATAACACAAGTATCAAGTTACATATACCATGTTTACATCAAAAAATTTCCAACAAGTTTGATCATACAAAATGATTTCACCACAAAAAAGACAAAAAATGACTTGCAATTGGTAGATTTTCTTGATCGGTACGCCTCCTTAAGTCGTTGCTTCCATCATGCTCACTTTGGTTCTCTGGATTTGCCCGACTTGAATTAGTTGGAACTCTATTCTGAAACTGTGTAAGTCACATTGTAAAAAAAAATTAGGTAATAATTTGTAGGGATAAAGAGCAACTAGCTAATAAAGAGTATGTATAGATAGTGAATGCCTGAACCTACACATTGAGAGCAAATAGCTAATAATTTATAGGGATCAGTTTATTTGAGTTCATTTATTAAATGCATGATTGTAGCTTGAATTTTATTCCCACAAAAACACTTCCTCAATCTTTGACCCTCTCTTCAAATAATTGATCACTGAACTCTGGTTTTTAAGATTTTCACTGCAAAACTGTTTAGGTTTTCCCATGCCTTCCAGAGGCTTTTAGTTGAATCACTCCTTGCACCTGTCCAGTTTTCCTTACATTTGTTCAATTAGCAACATCAATTCACAAAGAATTTCATTCAGTGGTTTTTATCCAAGTTACAAAGAATTTCCTGATACTTAACTGGGAAAGTTGTACACTTTAATAGCTTATCCAAGTACACTTTAATATACATCTCCCTGTACACTTTAATATATTATCCAAGTTACAAAGAATAGCTTATCCAAGTACACTTTAATATACATCTCCCTGTACACTTTAATAGCTTATCCAAGTTACAAAGAATTTCCTGATACTTAACTGGGAAAGTTGTCTAATTAACTGGAAGGAATTTTTAGTTGTCCTAAAGCTTCTGGTTAATCTCTCAACATTTTTACTGGATTTTCTTATCTTTTATGTCCACTTTTCTGGAAATTAAACAAGGCTAAAAAGCAAGTGAAAGTGGAATGGATAAGGAAAAAGTTTGAGCTATGTTTTTCTTCCTAGTTCATGAAAAAAATCATTTTCTTCAACTGGAGTTAGAAAATGAAAGAACTGCATCCCTCTCACTTTCCTTTTCTCTTCTTCTACTATAACCGGATAAATTTGCATATGCAGAAAAATAATTGATTGTCCAAGTTAACGCAACCCTGAAACGAAAAGTTTCTTTAGCTGTTGCATCATAGGTTGGAACACCCTCCCATAATTTTTGAAATTCATCTATTAATGATTGAAGGTACACATCTATATCATTTCCTGGACTTTTTGGTCCAGGAATTATCATTGACAACATAAACGATGAAGGTTACATACATTTCCAAGGGGGCAAATTGTAAGGAATTAACACAACGGGCCATACGCTATATGTATTGCTCATTTGCTTGAATGAGTTAAAACCTGTTGTGCGCGAATATGAATCAAACCAACAAGAATCAATGCGGAATACAAAGAGAGAACCAGCGAGAAAACACAAAACAAACCAACACAAAAGGACACACAGATTTAATGTGGTTCGGCAAAATACATGCCTACATCCACGGGGCGGTTGGGGTTTCTTCTTCTTCAAATTATCACCAATGGGCGAAAACAAACCCTTACAATCAATGACGGCTGCAAAACCGAAATAGGGATCTCTAATTTTCGTCACCGATTACAAAACCCTAACAAGTGTATTTATAGGGAAACTATTGGGCCTTTTCGAATTGGGCCTGATCTAGTTCAAAATCTCGTCGACAGTCGACTGGTCGACTTACCAGTCGACTGGCAATCCATCTGGCAGTCGACCAATCAGTCGACTGATCCTCTGCTGCTGCTTGTATCTTTAGCCTTCGAAAACTCTCTGGACAGTCGCCTGATCCTTCTATCAGTCGACTTATGCTGTAACTTTCTTTTGCTGCAGATACTCCAAAACAATCTGAACCAGAATCGAGCCATTATCCTACAATCTCCACCTTGGCGAGATCTTCCACCAAGTATCCAACAATCTCCACCTTGGCAAGATCTTCCAAGTAGCCCAAGCAATCTCCACAAATACTCCAAATGCTCATCATCAAATGTAACAACAAATCCAAACTTCACCTTAGTATGATATCACATACTAGGCGAACAAATAGCGAAGCACCATTCCAACCCCCCATTCCAAATCATCAAACATGCAAAATATTAGTCAGGTTCATGCAATGCTTGAACTTGGCTGCCCCAACAACTTTGGTCAACATATCAGCAGGATTATCAGCTGTTCCAATCTTCACCAAATGAATATCACCATCCTTTATCAAATCACGCACAAAATGATAACGGACATCAATATGTTTGGTCCTCGAATGATGAACTTGGTTCTTCGCTAAATGAATAGCACTCTGACTGTCACAGTGTACCTCCACCTTCTCCCGATGAATTCCCAAGCTCTTCAAAAGTCCATGAATCCAAATGGCTTCCTTCATGGCCTCAGCAACCGCCATGTATTCAGCCTCAGTAGTAGACAACGCTACAGTGGACTGCAAATTTGACCTCCAACTTATAGGTGCCCTAGCCATAGTAAACAAATAGCCTGTAGTAGACCGCCTCTTATCTAGATCACCTGCATAGTCAGAATCAACATATCCAACCAATAACCTGCTAATATTGTCATCCCTTTCAAATTTCAAACCCACATCTGTGGTGCCACTTATGTACCTTAGAATCCATTTAGCTGCTTGCCAATGCTCTTTGCCTGGATCATGCATATATCGACTAACCATACTCACCGCCTGAGAGATGTCTGGTCGAGTACAAACCATGGCATACATCAAACTGCCAACCACACTAGTGTAAGGTACATTTGCCATATACTGTCTCTCTTCATCTGTACTTGGAGACTGAGAAGCACTAATTCTGAAATGAGGAGCTAAGGGTGTACTGACTGGCTTAGTTTTCTCATCTATACCAAACCGTTTCAGCACCTTCAAAAGATATTGCTTCTGAGTCAAACTCACTGTGCCCTTTGCCCTGTCTCTAGCTATCTCCATCCCAAGTATCTTCTTGGCTTCACCAAGATCCTTCATCTCGAATTCAGAACTCAACTGATTCTTCAAATTTTGAATCTCCTTAGCATTCTTAGAGGCAATCAACATGTCATCCACATATAATAACAGATATATGAAAGAGCCATCCTGCAACTTCCTGAAGTAAACACAATGATCAAACTCACTTCTGGAATATCTCTGCACCTTCATAAACTGATCAAACCTCAAATACCACTGCCTTGGAGATTGCTTCAAACCATAGAGAGACTTCTTCAACCTGCAAACACAATTTTCCTTCCCAGCTGTCTTGAACCCATCTGGCTGTAACATATAAATTTCTTCATCTAGTTCCCCATGTAAGAACGCAGTCTTCACATCCATCTGTGTCAACTCAAGATCAAACTGTGCTACCAATGCCAACAAAATCCGAATAGAAGGATGCTTCACAACCGGAGAGAACACTTCATTATAGTCAATACCTTCCTGTTGAGCATACCCCTTTGCAACTAGTCTTGCCTTGAACCGAACACTGCCTTTTGGACCTACTTTCTTCGTATACACCCACTTGCAACCAATTGCTTTCTTCCCCTTTGGTAGTTGCACTAGATCCCAAGTCTTATTCTTATGAAGAGAGTTCAGCTCTTCATCCATAGCAACTTTCCAATCTGCATTTTCTGAACTTCTAGTGGCTTCTTTGAAGTTGGAGGGAACTTCATCATCCACAATGGGAAGAGCAAATGCAACTGTATCTGTAAACCGAGACGGTCGTTTGATATCTCTTCTTTGCCTTCTTACTGCAATTGATTCTTCCTGCTGGATAGGAACTTCTTCATCATTCTCAGTATCAACCACATCATCTTCATCTTGGACAGGAACAGGATTCTCAACTGACAACTTTTCTAACTCCACCTGTTGGAAAACTCTCCTACCAGTCGACTGGTTATTGCCACCAATCGACTGTCCCGAGCTCCCACAATTCTGCTGTTCTGGACCACCAGTCGACTGCTCCTGTTCATCAGTCGACTGTCCCGAACTTCTTCTACTCACCTGTTGAAGAACTGTCCCACTCTTCTGCTGCTCACCAGTCGACTGTCCTATACCACCAGTCGACTGTCCCGAGCTGATCATGCTGGTCTCATCAAAAGTGACATCTCTGCTGATTACTAACTTCTTCTGTTCTGGACACCACAACCTGTAACCTTTGACACCAGTACTAAAACCAACAAATATAGCCTTCTTGGCTCTTGCATCAAGTTTAGTTTCAGTTACATGAAAATAAGCAGGACAACCAAATATATGCAAAAAACTATAATCAGATGCAGGTTTACCACTCCATACCTCAATAGGCGTTTTGCCTTCAAGTGCTGCTGATGGTAAACGGTTGACGATGTGGCTTGCATATATAACAGCTTCTGCCCAAAATGTCTTCTTCAACCCAGACTGTGCTAACATACATCTCACCTTCTCAAGTAAGGTTCTGTTCATCCTTTCTGCAACCCCATTTTGCTGTGGAGTCTTCCTAACTGTGAAGTGCCTTTGGATCCCTTCATCTTCACACAACTTCAGAAACGGATCATTCTTGTATTCCCCTCCATTATCTGACCTAAGAACCTTAATCTTCCTACCAGTCTGATTTTCAACTTTCTTCTTCCAACTTGTGAACAATGTCAAAACTTCATCTTTGTGCTTCATGGTATATACCCAAACTCGTCTGGAGTAATCATCAACAAAAGTAACAAACCAGTGTCTACCACTCATAGAAGGTGTCTGAGTAGGGCCCCAAACATCTGTGTGCACATAATCGAGGATACCCTTTGTCTGATGTACAGCTGTACCAAATTTCACCCTAGTTTGCTTACCCAAAACACAATGTTCACAAAATTCCAACTTGCACCCTTTAGCATCTTTAAGCAACCCTTGCTTCACAAGCCCCTGCAAGGCCTTTTCTCCTGCATGCCCGAGTCGCATATGCCACAACCTGGTAGAGTCGGGAACAAACTGTTTAGGCTTCTCAGTTACACTGGCAGCCTGACCCAAATATATTTTTCCCTGCAAGAAAAACAAGTTCCTCTTTCTTTGCCCTTTCATCACCACGAGTGATCCGCTAGTCACCTTCAGAATGCCACCTTCACTAGCAAATTTCAATCCACTGGCCTCCAAAGCACCTAGTGAAATCAGATTCTTTTTCAAATCTGGCACATACCATACATCTGAAAGCTCCCTAATAAGACCATCGTGCATTAGCAATTCAATCTTCCCGATTCCTACCTTCTTACAAGGTGCATCATTTCCCATCAAAACTACACCACCATCCATATATTCCAAAGAAGTAAACCACTCCTTTTTCCAAGACATATGATAGGAGGCTGCTGTATCAAGAAACCATACTTCTTGATAAAGTGAGGGACTAGAAGCAAGTGCAAAAGAAACATCCTCGCCACTTTCTAAATTATCAACAGTCACATTTGCAGTCGAATTTCCCTTATTTCGTAGCTTTGGACAATCCTTTTTCCAATGCCCCCTTTCATGACAGAAAGCACATTCATCTTTGGCCGGTATTTTCCTGTCCTTTGAAACTCTTCTCGATTTGGAACGAGATTTGTTTCCCTTTTTCCCAGATTTGGACTCAGATCTAGTCTCAGTCCTGCCCCTTACAATCAACGCTTCAGAAGTTTCTCTATCAACCATCTTATCCCTTCTCCTAGTTTCATTATTCAACAAAGCATTTGCAACATCTTCATATTTCACAGTATCTTTTCCATATAATAAAGTAGTTGCTAAATGATCATAACTTTCAGGTAATGAATTCAACAGAATTAGGGCTTTATCTTCATCCTTAATTTGCTCATCCAAATTTAACAAATCAGCCAATAATTTATTAAATGATTCCACATGAGCATTCATAGACATACCTTCCGTATAGGTGAAGCGAAAAAGTCTCTTCTTCAAATACAGCCGATTCTCCAAACTTTTCCTCATGTATTTGTCTTCGAGCTTCTTCCACAACACCGCAGCAACGGTATCCCTCATCAAATCGTACTTCTGAGCCTTCTCAATAAAGAGCCGAATAGTCCCACACGCAACTCGATTCAACTTCTTCCAATCTGCTTCGGACATATCCTTAGGTTTTTCAACTTCCAAAGCAACATCTTGTTCTTGTTGAACAAGAACATCCAAAACCTCACATTGCCACATCCCGAAATTGTTTGTCCCATCAAATTTTTCAACTTCAAATTTTCCGTTGTGAATCGTTGTTCTTGATGAACTTGATCCCACAACTTCCTTGGTTGCATCTGCATCACCCGCCATCTCTCTCTAGGTCGAACCAACAGCTCTGATACCACTTGTTGTGCGCGAATACGAATCAAACCAACAAGAATCAATGCGGAATACAAAGAGAGAACCAGCGAGAAAACACAAAACAAACCAACACAAAAGGACACACAGATTTAATGTGGTTCGGCAAAATACATGCCTACATCCACGGGGCGGTTGGGGTTTCTTCTTCTTCAAATTATCACCAATGGACGAAAACAAACCCTTACAATCAATGACGGCTGCAAAACCGAAATAGGGATCTCTAATTTTCGTCACCGATTACAAAACCCTAACAAGTGTATTTATAGGGAAACTATTGGGCCTTTTCGAATTGGGCCTGATCTAGTTCAAAATCTCGTCGACAGTCGACTGGTCGACTTACCAGTCGACTGGCAATCCATCTGGCAGTCGACCGATCAGTCGACTGATCCTCTGCTGCTGCTTGTATCTTTAGCCTTCGAAAACTCTCTGGACAGTCGCCTGATCCTTCTATCAGTCGACTTATGCTGTAACTTTCTTTTGCTGCAGATACTCCAAAACAATCTGAACCAGAATCGAGCCATTATCCTACAAAACCATCACTGGCTAATCCAAGTCTCACACTGCGAGGATCTTCAGCAAAATCAGGATATCTTTCATCAAATTTTTTCCAAGATTGAGAATCAGCCGGGTGTCTGAGAATCCCGTCATTCTTGCGACATTCTGCATGCCATCTCATATCTGAAGAAGTTTTAGATGACATAAACATTCTTTGCACCCTAGGAGTAAGAGGAAAATATCGCAAAATTTTTGCAGTCCTCTTTTTCCTACTTGTTTTAACTGAGTCATCAGCTTCTTGGCCTTCATTTGGTTTTCCTTTCCATTTTGACGTTCCGCATATTTCACAATTCTGTAGTCTTACCTTATCCCCCCTGAAGAGCATACAATCAAATGGACAAGCTAAAATCTTCTCATACCCTAAATCAAAAGACTTCAGAATTTTTTTGGTAGCATGCGATGATTCTGGAATACAGATTTCGGGAAATGCTTCATTCAACAACTGAAGTAGCATGTTGAAGGACTTAGCAGACCACCCGTTTAAAGTTTTGATCTGAAATAATCTAACAATGAATGCAAATTTCGTAAATTTTAAGCAATCACGGTACAACTAGCATCTTCCATTAACTTAGTAAAGGCTTCATATTCTTTATTTACTTCAGAATCTTGTCTTTCCTCTTCCAATCCTCCACTAATGTCTACAGTTACTGTTGGCTCATTATGAACTTGTGTTGTTGGACTATTGGAGTGTGTTGGATTGTTACGAATTCCAAATGTATCTCGCAATAAATCTTGCATCTCATCGGCCACATTTAAGTCGTCGTTTGATATGGGCTCGTCTTCATCTTCTAACACACCCGGTTCAACCGGAATTGCCTGGGCATGCTCTCCATGGCAAAACCATTGTGTGTACCCTTGGAGAAAACCATTGATCACCAAATGTGTTTCAACTTCGACGCATGTCTTCAGATGACAGTTAGTACACCGCCGGCATGGACAAAGAATCAAATTTGGATCACGAGAATTTTTCTTGGCGAAAATAATGAAATCTTTAATGCCGTCCCGATACTCCTTTGATAATCGTGACTTGCTCATCCAGTTTTATCCATTTCAACAATATCACTAAATCTGAAATTAAAATTTCATATATTAAAATATTAATAGCATCTACCTTACTAAGTTGATTGCTCATGAATAGTGTGAAATAATTATTATTACACCTATTAATGGTGGAGTGTCATTTGCAATGTTAATATGCATATGTTATAATTTGTCAATTAATTTATAAGGTGATATATTTCCGTTCTTAATGAGCCCACCAATTTCAGAGATCAAGTTAGGCAATGATAACGATTTTTTGCAGCTTAAAAAAGGAGGGGGTCTTGTGAAATAGGAAATGCTTGTCAATCACATTTGTTCTTGTAATAGCTATTGATTTCAACTTGTGTGTATTGTGTTTGACTGTTTGGAAAAAATAGAATAGAGATGATGGGAAGAAATGATCTTTTAAGCTGGTAAGGTGATTCAATGCTATTTATGAAATTTTTTATCTTAAACTAGATATCATAGCCAAAGTCACAAGTTAAAGAAGCTGCTGAGAAAGAACTTTGAACGCTATAATTTACAGAATCCAAAAATTATGTCTATGATGATCTTGACAAAATGATTTAATGAGAGATGTTACTTGAAGAATTTCTACTATGATCATGACCTTTTGCATGGTAAAATGTTTAAGTGCATGATTCTTCTTACTCCCGCAACCATGTGACAAAAGGAGAACTAATACAACCAAACAATTTACCAAACCATGAGATGATCAATAAGATAACACTTCCATGCTAATTACCAAGTTGGAGCAAAAGAAGGGTCTTGCATCACAACTTAGGTAGACCTCTTAGAAATTAAACATTAACTATAATTTAGAACACTGGATAAATTATAGAGGATGGAAAAAACAAAAAAAAAAACAAAAAAAAAAAAAACAAAGAACTAACATATAGTAACATATAGTAACCATCCATGCTATATACCAACATGCAAATTCAAAGAACTAACATATAGTAACATATATGAAAATTCTAAGACTGACATGCAGGACCGTTTTAATTATATATCATAGGTACATCATTGTCACGTATATCATGTTCAGTATGCTTTTTTCAGCATACAGCCATACTAACTTCCAACATATGAAGCCCTACTTGTCATATAAGAAAATTACATTGCTATTCCTACATAGCTTTCTTCCACTATAATTTTTTTTTCCTTTTCAAAGAAAGTGTGCACCTTCTTTGAACATTCTCAAAGCACTTTAATTTTATTCCACAGTTTGTGAAGTGGCATCAACTAATTCCTTTACATCATATTCAGGCTAGAAATGAAGCAGAAATTCAATTTTATTTTATATTAGCATAAACTTATCTATTTGATTCTATAAATAGTGGAACTTATGCCTCAAGCAGGTCAAAGAGTACAGTTTGACACATCTGTTCTAATTACATTTCATTTTGATATAACTTGTCTTCTGTTAGTGGATTGTAAGGTGAAATGGAGCTCCTCATCTTCTTCATCATCTTATTACAAATATTGTATAATGAGAAGATGGAGAATAACATAGCAAAGAGTCATACAAATAGAAATATAAAAGTTACATGTAAACCATGTGCATCCTTCTAATGCTAATTGTTCATTTATTTGTTTGTGCATCCTTCTAATACAACAAACCCTAATTATTCCACATTATCAAATCCCAACCCATTCTCAAATCGCAAAATACCCCTAAATCATAGATTATTCAGCACAAAATTCCAAACAATTTCATTAAAAATAAAAAATTTATTAAAAGTCAAAAATAATCATACCGGAGATAAGAGAGGGTTTGAGAGCTAGAGAGAGGGGGAGAACGATGGCGTGAAAGGGCGAGCACGGCAGAGGAGCACGGCAGAGGAGACGATCGGGGGCGCACGGCGGAGGAGACGAGCGATAGGGTTTGAGAGAGGAGCGAGGGGATTGGGATTGCAGCGCGGGGATTTGGAGACGAGGGATTTGGGTAGTGGCGCTGAGAAACCAGCGAGGATTTTTGGAGAGGGTAACGCGCGAGGGGATTTGGAGAGGAGATTTGGAGACGAGGGATTTGGAGAGGAGACGCGCGGGCGAGGGGATTTGGAGATTTGGAGACGAGGAGATTTGGAGGAGGTGCGCGCGAGGGTTTTGGAGAGGAAGAAATTTTCGCGCGTCTAGGGTTTTGGACGGGTGAGAAGGAGACGAATTTATTAAAGGAAATTATTAAAGAAAAAAACTCTGGTTATGGGGAGATTAAAATGTAATTAAATAGAATCCCCGGCGCATCTTATACAACGCCGGGGAATATACGCTAACCCCGGCGTTTAGTATAAAACGCCGGTGAATCAAAGTCTTTTTTTTTGTTAATTAGTTCTTCCCCGGCATTTAATGAAAGCGTCGGGGTAAAAACGCCACTGTAGGGTAATTAATTTGTAGTGTACGTCTTAAAGAATGAAAATATTACCATTGTTGGCTTGATCAGTTTCAGAGCAAAGCAAAGGGAAAAAGGAAGGGATGTGCAGAGAGAGAGGGGAGGAAATGGGTGAGTTTTTTCCGTACTGACCCACTTTTTTAATTTTGCAATTTGGAGATGAGATGGATCATATATCTGAAGTTGCACACTATGATTTTTGTAGGAGTGACTAGTGATGGAATTTTTTTTATCTAAACTTTATATACAATTATATCATGATGTCTAGATGAGTATCAGTTTCTAAGATAATGAGATGGTTGCTTGTTGCTTGGGTTTGAAAATGAGATTGTTCTTTCTCATTGATTTTAAGTGATGATGAGATGGATTATATAACTGAAGTTGCACACTATGATTTTTGTAGGAGTGACTAGTGATAAAATAATCCTGTTTGAACTTATCTTGTGGTTTCAACTGACAGTTATCTCATGAGTATTATAAAAGTATAAGTTTCATCCTAGTTAGTATCTTGTTTGCCTGAATTTGACAGTGAAAATATTTTTTTTCAGTCTTTGTAACTCAATATTTTGAACTCCATATTTTAGTTATAAATGTGATGAAATCACATTATTATGTTTCATTATGAGATTACAATTTGATGATATTATACTATTATGCTTCATTCATATTTTATTGGGGCTCTTTTAGTTTTGCAATTGGTTTTGATTGCAAGAGTGCTCAAGTTTGTTTGTTTTTTTGTTTTTTTGTTTTTTTTTAATTTTTAATTTTTAAAAAAAAAATAAAAAAATATAGCTACACCGGCGTTTTTACAAGCGCCGGTGTAGCTTTCAGCAAAAAACTGCCAATCTATACCGGCATTTTAAGAACGCCGGTGTAGGTGATGGCCGAAAATAGTACTTCCAAACGAAACCACACATTCTTCGGTGTTTTTACGACCGCCGGTGTAGTTTTTACGTACACCGGCGGTTGTAAAAAACGCCGGTGAATGTCCCTAAGCTACAGCGACACACGATTCAGCGACACTTGCACCGGTGATTTATAAAACGCCGGTGGTATCTACAGCGGGGTTTATAAATGCTAGTAAATATGCAAAAAAACGTCGGTAAAGACTGTTAGTCTTGTAGTGGTTCTTGTTTAGAACATGTCTAGAAGAAACGTTATTGAAAAAAAGGGCATAGGTTATTTCGATGTCGTTTTCCCCTATAACGGCATCTGTTTGAGAAAAAAGTTTCATGCCGTTATTTGAAATAACGGCATCTGTTGCTTTTAGTCCTAAGAGGAAACAGTATCAATTTTGAGCTGAGAGAGAAGTGTTAAAGTAAATTAATGTATGCCATTCTCTGAGAGAACGGCAACGATTATACTGATGCCGTTATTCAAAATAACGGCATCAGTTATTTTCGTTTTGCACAGTTACCTATATTCAGAAATCCTTCTCCTTCCCCCTTTGTCTTACGATTTTTTCGATCTTTCTCTTCACTCCCGTAACCCTAGTTCCCTAAATCAAAATTCCTAAAATCCCAATGATTGGAGTGATTTGTAAATTGCCAAACAACAATTAAACAAAGACTCTAGTTTTGATTCTCTCATTTCTTTTCGAAATCATCTGCAATCCGAAATTGTGGTAAGTTCTCAAAATCCCTAATTTTTTTTACAATGTTGATTTTGATGTATGAGAGCTATATAGTTTGGTAGTATAGTACAAATGCTGTGGATTTTTTTAATATAAGTAGTAATTGTGGAAATCTACTTATGGATTGTTGTTGATCTAGGGTTTGTGAAATGTTGAATTGTGTATCTGTGAAAATTATTGTTGCTTAGAAAAAGCTATATTGGTAGTATAGTAAAATCGATGTAGATTAGATCCACGTAACTAATAGATATGTGAAGTAATTTTCATATGAGATTGAGATGTGGATGACCTATATTGCTATCTATGTGAACTTAGATTCATCTATTTGTAGTGTGTGGAGATGTTGTGGTGGTAATTGTTTGTTAATGTTTAGTAATATTTTTTTACAAATTTTAGTATCTCTACTCTCGTAATGTTTATTAATATTGTAGTTGACAAGTTATATTTAATGTTGACAGACAAATGGATCCTACACAACCATCTTCTTCCCATGATGTGGGTGCTTCATCTGGTACTACCTACCAATGCTACAAGCATTTGGTAAAGTAGCAAACCCGTTTCTACACCAAGTTTGCACCATATCTGCATCAACCAAATTTATAAATTTAGCACAGATACACTAAAGTAATAATTAAAGAGTTTTTAATACTACTCTTATAAAATTTGTGTATTAATATATAATTGCTAACGAACTTGATAGTTAACATTCAATAAAACATTAAGTTACTTCATAAATTTCCAAATCTTTGCTACCCTTTTTTCTTAGGGTTTTTCCTAATTAGATCATTTTTATTGAACCCAATTTTTCTCTTATTTTTCATTCCTTTTGAGTATGTTAATTAGCAGTTAATGATGATATTTTACTTCTTTAATTTCTAAAAATATAAATAAAGCTTTAAATTTTTAAATTTTTTATAAAAAAAAGTTCAATTTTTATGTTAGCATATAGTTAATGATGATATTTTACTTCTTTTCTAAAAGTATAAATAAAGTGTAAAATTTTAAAATATTTTAATTTTTTTTCTTCAATTTTTCAAATGAGATTTGTTAGGCTGGGTTTAACGGATCGAGATTGAGTATAAAGTTTATCAAACAAGAAATTAAATATAGATCCATGCGGGAATTCGTTGATAGGGAATGTGGTGTGGTGGTGGAGGGAGTATAAGGCAGGTTTTATGAAGGAATTGATGCATAAGACATTTAGAGCTAACATATTTAAGAATTCAATAGAATGAGAAAAAAAAAGCGGTGGAGGTGATTAGAAAATAAATGAAGTATTTAAGAATTCAATAGAATGAGAAAAAAAAAGCGGTGGAGCTAGATGATTAGAAAATAAATGAAGCATATTGGAAGGAGAAGGGAGGAAGGAAGAGGGAAGAGAAAAATAGGGCCGGCTGACAGTGGAATTTTTTCCCAAAATTGCCGTCTTTTTGAAAGTTTTTCTCAAATTGTCCTACTTTTTTTTTTAATTTCCTAAACCATTCCACTCGCTTTTTGAAAGAGCGAGTCTAGGATAAATCCCCTCGCTTTTTCAAAAAGCGAGTCATAGGTTGCAGATTTTCAACCTCTCAAGACTCGCTTTTTGAAAAAGCGAGGGGATTTATACCACACTCGCTTTTTCAAAAAGCGAGTGTCGTTTGGATCTTAAACCCCACCCCCTCGCAAACAGATCTCACTCCCTCTCATTTCCTTCTCCCCTTTCGTTGAAGCCCTAACCCAACCTCTTTCACCTCTGATCCAATCGATTAACCCATCAAATTTCGTCGATTCACTCCGAAATACTACATTATCTTATCTCCGTTCAATTGGCCACTTCGTTATTGGGGGCTGCCGCGATTTTGGGGGTGGATTGCCGCGTTGTTGTTCAAATTTGGGGGTGAGCGTTTTGGTGGAGTGTAGTGGTTCGCATCTTGCCTAAAGATTGTAGTATATTACTCAAACTCTATATTTTTTAATATTGTATATATATTTAGAATTATTTAGTTAGAAATTGCTTGATATTATTGGAGGTACAATATGGATAGTGTTGATATTGTGAAAAAATTGGGTTAAAAGTGGGGGTAATTTGGGTGTCAAATTTGGATAGTGTCGTTGGAGGTGGAGGTGTATTAGTTTTAAAAAGTGGATAATTGTAGAATTTGTAGGTAAAATTTGGATATAGTTAATAATGATTATATGTTCGTATGTGATCTATATTTGTTGGTTATATATTTTGGTAATGTTAATAACGATATCTTTTAGTTGTAGGATACTCTATTTTTTTAAAAATGACACGGACAATGAGAAATGTGGAGGTAGGATCTAGTAGTAGACCTATTCGTGGCGATGGACCACGTACATCTTTCGGCCCACCTCCTCGCGGTGGACGTGGTGGTCGTCGTGGTGGTACCACACGTACTAATGTAAGCTTATAATTTTCTATATTCGATTTGTTTCATTGTCATACAATTAAATGTTATATTTCTTTGTTGATATAAATGTTGTTGTTGTTTTACAGGTCCCAAGTAACCCAAATGTGGCAGGTGCTTCTTCTCCGGCCCCTTCTTCATCTTACATTCTCCTTGGAGGTCCAGGTCCCCTCGACCCCACCCTTCTTACTCTTCAGTCGCAGCATCGTTCGAAAGATGTGTGGGAAGGCGATTCGAAGGAATGTACATTCTGTGGGGGTCATCCACTACCCTATGCATTGGATGAACCAGACGAATCTTGTGAAACATAATATACTCTAGCACCTTGTGTCATCTCCTCGGTAACATAAGCGTCAACATTGGCATAGCTATCAGTAGCTCTGACTTTATTAGAACTGTTGTTCGTAGGATTTATATTTGCTACATCATCATCTTCGTCTCCGTCATCATTTTCTACACTAACATCAACTTCATCGTCTGTTTCTTTCTCTTCTTCATCATCATCTAATAAGTTGTTGTTAATGACTGTATTTTGAAAGAGTTCAAATACACTGTCATTTGGAACATAGTCAGGAACCGGACTATGTTGGCGTGGCAACTCAACATATGTAGAATCCGGGTTTGTTGTATTTGTGAAGGCATTTTTTTGTGAGGACAGTGGATTTGGTTGTGAAGATTGAGTGGGATTAAATCTCATCTGCTATGTAGGTACCATTCTTACGAAGCTTGAACTAGGAATATCATGTGGCTGAGCATTCAAAATTTGAATTTGCTGAATATATAACTCTATTGCAGACCAAGAACAATTGGGATCAAATTTCTTAGCAATCATTGACTTCATAGCATTATCAGTAGATACGGGCACTGTCATAAAATACTGACCATCTCCTCTACCTGCTGCGTATCGAGCTAAAATTTTCACATTCTATTGATTCCTATCCCAATTAGTAACTTCATAAATTTTCTCAACTACTTCTGCAAATGTAATGGTACGTGGTACTCAAACTATTTTCGGATCCAACACACTATAACAACAACCAATCTTTGGATCACGAATAATTTCACCACCAAAGTATAACCAAATAGAAATCTCCAAATCCATACCTACGTTAATTTATACCAAAATACGAGTTATTATCTACCCATAAACAAAACCTATGGAAATTAACAAAATAATAGGGCAATAAACATCATACCTTCACACGATTATTTGAAAAGAAATTTGCCGTAGATATTTGGATCAAATAGTTAAAGTTGCTTTCCTCTTCAAGTATATCAAAAATCCAAAATTTTGATGTCTCGGAAGATGGGTTTAAGGTTTTCAAAGCAATTTTATAGGTTAATCCACAAATTTCGGTGGTACTTTGACGAATCTGAGATGAGAGATGGGTTAGGGTTTTGGGATTAGAAGAGGAGGAAGATAGAGAAGTAAAGAGAATATGAGATCTGATATCGGGCGTGGGGGTCATTAATCCCCAAATCGACAATCGCTTTTTCAAAAAGCGAGTTTGGGATAAATCCCCTCGCTTTTTGAGAAAGCGAGTGTTGCTGGGCAAAAAAGTCCAGACTTGCTTTTTGAAAAAGCGAGTGTGAGATAAATTTCCTCGCTTTTTCAAAAAGCGAGTCTTGAGAGGTTGAAAATCTGAAACCTAAGACTCACTTTTTGAAAAAGCGAGGGGATTTATCCCAGATTCGCTTTTTCAAAAAGCGAGTGGGGCGTTTAGGGAATTAAAAAAATGCAGGGCGGTTTGAGAAAAACTTTCAAAAAGAGGGTCATTTTAGGAAAAAAAATCCTGACAGTGAGGGTCGGCGTCTTAAATCCAAGGAGAATGAATAAACAAAAACAACATAATGAGACTCAAGTCAATAAATATATTATATATAAAATGAAGAGTACAATATACATTATACAACCCATTTTACAAGTGATAAAATCGAAAAAGATATAACACAAGATAGAACTCAAAATGGTCTGTAAGCAGTTGTGAAGACTGTAGTAGAACTCCGAACTACGATTTAGACAAATTAGACATTTGATGATGTGAGCAAACATGTGATTGAAAAATCCTTAAAGGATTAGTTGTCCAATATATTACATGCATGCCACATAATTAATTGCTCATTTATTAAATGAGCAAGTTGCTCATATCCCTTTCACCCTTATATAATTATATATTAGGTTGAGATTCTTTTGGGGTATATAAAATTATAAAATTTGTTGGCAATTATATATAAATACATAAGTTTTGTGAAGGTACAGATCTAAAACTCACAAGTACATATTACTAAATTCAACGACCCAATGTCTACAACCATATTCCAACTACACCCCATCTATATTAGATTTTTTTCCCAAACAGACCTACTTTTTGAAAGTTTTTTCCAAACTGACCTTTTTTTTTTTAATTCTCAAAGCGACCCACTCGGTCTTTGAAAGACCGAGTTTAGTACAAAATAATTCGGTTTTTCAAAGACCGAGTGTTAGAATTCGATTTTTCGAATTCTAATACTCGGTCTTTGAAAAACCGAGTTATTTTGTACTAAACTCGGTCTTTCAAAGACCGAGTGTGTCATTTTGATAAATACTTTCGAAAGTGGGTCAGTTTGATAAATACTTTCAAAAAGTGGGTCATTTTGGTAACAAGTTCAATAACAATTTGTATTGGTTTTATCAACAATAAAGAAGCACAGTTAGTAATGAAGACACCTTAAGTAATGAATGAAGGCACCTTAAGTAATGGGTTCCCTAACATGAGTGATGAGAACATAGGAAAATATTACAAAAAACATAAAAAACAATCAGTCTCAAACCAACTGGCTTCAAAGAAAAACAGTCAAAATATGTATAATTCATGTCTAAGTTGCATGTTTATACAACTTAGTGAAAGATACATCAAAATACTTAGCAGCAAAGTACAAACAAATGTCATCAGCTAATGAAGTGGTTAGACACACAATTATAATGAATACTCATGAAGATACAGAAAAACAAGTTGTCATATATAACAGTGGCATTTTGCAGAAATCCATAAGAAGATAATGACTCATGCTAAAGCAAAGAAGATGATATGTGTACAAAACAGGTTAAGTGTAATTGTCTTCCTACAGGAACTCCATTATAAACACATCAAACATGTGTAAGCTCTAACTTAAAACTCACGCCAAATTTTTTGTAGGTTTCTGTTACCAACCTTCAAATGCTCGAATTAGGGCTTAAGGTAACTTAAAACTCACGCCAAATTTTTTGTAGGTTACTGTAAGGTAACTTAAACTCACGCCACATCAAACACCTTCAAATGCTTGTAACAAAATAAAATAATTAATCCTCACGTGTGTAAGCACCAAGCAGAACTAGCTGCATTTGAAGGTTGGTAACAGAAACCTACAAAAAATTTGGCATGAGTTTTAAGTTAGAGCTTACACGTGTTTGATGTGTTTATAATGGAGTTCCTGTAGGAAGACAATTACACTTCACCTGTTTTGTACACATATCATCTTCTGTGCTTTAGCACGAGTCATTATCTTCTTATGGATTTCTGCAAAATGCCACTGTTATATATGACAACTTGTTTTTCTGTATCTTCATGAGTATTCATTATAATTGTGTGTCTGACCACTTCATTAGCTGATGCATTTGTTTGTGCTTTGCTGCTAAGTATTTTGATGTATCTTTCACTAAGTTGTATAAACATGCAACTTAGACATGAACTAGATTTGCCCGTGGGCACGTGCCTACGGCACGTCTTCGGAACGATACAAAACACGAAAAGTCTATAAACAGTAAAACAAAAATTATGTAGCTCAAGTTTGAATAGTATGACAATAATTAGTTGTAAATAAAATTCCATGTTTCCATTAGTATATGTTGAAAAATAATTAAAAATTGGGAGTATAAAATCTAACTTCTCAGAACTTTAAGTGTGGAGTTGAAGAGATATTTACTATTTTCATTTTCAATATAACATGTGCGAAAAAAAACACTAAAAATCTGAAAATCTAAAAATTTCTAAGTAAATATATAAAGAATGGGAGAGAGATAGGGAGAGAGAGAAAGAGAAAAATATGAAAAAGTGAAGAGAGAGGAGAGAGATGGTAATAAAGTAATAAATTTTTAAGTTTTTTTTGGGGGGGGGGGGGGGGGGAATTTGGTTTTGGGATTTGAAATTTTAGAGGGAAAATATGTTTTGTGAAATTTGATCTATGCCTTTGATTTTAGGGGGGATTGATTGTGAGCCACTTGATAGCTTTCTTTGTAATTTATTATATAGATTATACATATTTTGACTGTTTTGCTTTGAAGCCAGTATTTCGTTGGTTTGAGACTGATTGTTTTTTATGTTTTTTGTAATATTTTCCTAAGTTCTCATCACTCATGTTAGGGAACCCATTACTTAAGGTGCCTTCATTCATTACTTAAGGTGTCTTCATTATTAAATGTGCTTCTTTATTGTTGATAAAAACCAATACAAATTGTTATTGAACGTGTTACCAAAATGACCCACTTTTTGAAAGTATTTACCAAACTAACCCACTTTCGAAAGTATTTACCAAAATGACACACTCGATCTTTGAAAGACCGAGTTTAGTACAAAATAACTCGGTTTTTCAAAGACCGAGTGTTAGAATTCGAAAAATCGAATTCTAATACTCGGTCTTTGAAAAACCGAGTTATTTTGTACTAAACTCGGTCTTTCAAAGACCGAGTGGGTCGCTTTGGGAATTTAAAAAAAAAGAAGGTCGGTTTGGGAAAAACTTTCAAAAAGTAGGTCTGTTTGGGAAAAAAATCTCTATATTAGCCATCTGAAATGTATTGAATATATTACCGTCACTAGCACCGTCACATTTATCCGATACCCAGACCCAATCCGGACCCGACTCGGCATTGGACCGGAACCGATCCGATCTGTACAGGTCCGGGTCCGGGTCCTAAAATAAGACCGGATGCACTTTCAGGTCCGGGTTCGGATCCGCTCAAAATAGAACCGACCTGGATCCGGACCCGGACCCAGACCCAAACCCGTTTAAAAATACCACCCCAAACATATAGAATTTGAATAATATGGTTATAGGAATATATATTGTAATCCTTGTTTCCTGAATCGTATTACAGAGCCTTCAGCAATGACATCATCGAGGTTGCCTTCAATGTAAATAAATATTTTTGCTAATTCTACGATATGAATTAAGTTATTAATCTATATGCATAAGAAATTAACACCTATTCTAATCATCTAAACCAATTCAATTTTAATTGCAGGCAAACCGTGATGAATTACAAAGGGTATTCGGCCAGCAGAGGCAAGGACTCATAGTAAGAGCATCCCAAGAGCAAATTCGATCGCTAAGCCGCGACAGCAGCGGCTCCTCTTCATCCGAACGCACCCACTGGCCATTCGGCGGTGGCAGCGAATCCAGGAGGCCCATCATCATCTTCAACCAACGTCCCACCTTCTCCAACAACCATGGCCAGCTCCACATCGCTGACCGAGATGAGGACCTCGACATCCGAGTCACCTACATGAACATCACCCAAGGCTCCATGCTCGCCCCCTCCTTCAACTCGCGATCCACCAGGATCATAGTCGTCAGAAAAGGTTGCGGCCGACTTGAAATGTTGTGCCCTCACTTGTCACAACAGGGGCAGCAACAACATCAGTAGCAGCAGCGACGCGAAAATGACCAAGAAGCGGAGGGTAACCAATACCAGTTGTTACGGTCGGAGGTAGAGAAGAGCACCGTGTACATTGTGCCACCAGGTCACCCAGCTACGATCGTCTCTGAAGGTAACGACAATCTTGAGCTGGTGAGCTTTGAGATCAACTCTAAGAACAATGTAAGGCAGTTTTTGGCGGGGAGGAACAATGTGGTAAGCAAGATGGAGAGGGAGGCACAGGAGCTGGCATTCGGGGTGCCAAGTCAGCTGGTGGAGAGGGTGTTCGGTGAGGAGAAGCAGCAGGAGCAGGTGTTTCTTCGTGGACTGCAGCAGCAGAGGGGAGGTGGTGGTCAACGGGCAGTGGAGTCAATCCTTGACTTCACCGGGTTTTGAGGTTTTGGATGTATTATGAAGAGAGTGCGCGTATCTATGTATGTATGTGATGCGGTTTGTTTTTGGGGGGAGTGTGGATGCACCAGGTGTGAGTTCCTACTCGATTTGTATTGGTGGAAGGATGCGGTGCTGGACGGTATGCCAGAGATTCAGCTCGGCACTGGAGGATCGGCTCGGATCTGGATGCTCCGCCTTGTGTCCCTACAGATGGTCTAGGAACACCGGGGTTAGTCCCGGTGGCAGACCCTCCAATGATCTAGTTAGTTGCTGTGAGAGTAACAATCACTAGGGGTTTTAGTGGGAGAAAGATTGATTACCTTTAAAGGGGGAGAGGGCCTTGTATTTATAGACAAACCCAACCAGGTTTAGACCCGTTTGGGGGCCGGGTCTGGACCCAAAAGCCCGTGGGCCTGACGTGGCAGGAGGCCCAGAGGTTTTAGGGCAGACGTGGCAGCACCTCGGGCAGTTTAGGGCTGACGTGGCGGATCGTGTGGTTCCTGTGCTTCTGGGAGAATCGGATGGCCCAGGTGGTGCCAGATCACCTTTATCTCGTACTAGGTTGATGGGAGGCCTGTGGGACCGTCGAGGCTCGGAGGCCGAAGGCCGGTACAGGTTGCCGGGATGAGGTGGCAGGGTTCATGGGGGTTTGGTTATCGGCTCGGTCCCGACACCATGGCGGTCCGGGGCCGGGACAACGTGCTTTCGAAAGGAAGAAACCCTGGGCCTTGGCTTGATCCCGGGTCATCGAGGGCCTACCGTCGGCAGGGGGTGCTGGGTCATTTTTATCCCACCTCACAAGCCCCCCACTCCTGTAGGGATGCGTGAGCTAGCCGTGGAGGAGTAGTTTTGGTCGTGGAGAAAAAGCGGGAGAGGTTTTCGGGAGGTCTTCGGGACCAGTGTCGACGCTGGGCGAGGCCAGGAGGCCGAAGTCAGATCCTATTTATCGGGGGGAGGTATTATGTCGAGTGTGGGGTCAATCTTGGCTTCGGAACATCGTAGTGATGGGCCGACGTCGGTTTGCCGTGCTTTCGCGAGAAAGCTACCATGGTGCTCGGCCTGACCTCGGTCTTACGAGGGTTTATAGGTCGACAAGGGCGATGGCAAGCCGTTGTGCTTTCGTGAGAAAGCTGCCCTGGTGCTTGGCCTAACCTCGGACTGGCGAGGATTTATGGGCCGGCAAGGGCGATGGCGAGCCTTTGTACTTTCGTGAGAAAGCTGCCCTGGTGTTTGGCCTGACCTCGGACTGGCGAGGGTTTATTGGCCGGCAAGGGCGATGGGGAGCCGTTGTACTTTCGTGAGAAAGCTGCCCTGGTGCTTGGCCTAACCTTGGACTGGCGAGGGTTTATGGGCCAGCAAGGGCAATGGCGAGCCTTTGTGCTTTCGTGAGAAAGCTGCCCTGGTGTTTGGCCTGACCTCGGACGGGCGAGGGTTTATGGGCCGACAAGGGCGATGGCGAGCCATTGTGCTTTCGTGAGAAAGCTGCCCTGGCGCTCGGCCTGACCTCGGACTGACAAGGGTTTATGGGCCGGCAAGGGCGAGGGCGAGCATTAATGGCATTCCGGGATTCACGCAGCGTCACAACTTCCCAGGTGTCTTAATGATTTCCCTTGATCAATGCGTGGTGCTTCAGTTCCCCAGGCGGAAGGCGGCGTGACGGTTGGGCTTCCGTTGCTTGGCCTCGCAGGGGTCATAATGGTAGGTTTGGGGGAGGCTATAAATACCCCACTCCCCCACTGCCTTTTCGATCACATCAGTGGTGGCCCATCGGCCATCAGAGGCGTCTGCCTTGGGCGGACGCCTGATACTTGAAAATTTTCAACTCTGGGGAGCCCCGGATTGGTGGTTACCCTGCCGTCTCGGTCTTCTTTTGGGTATACGGCCCTGGGGGTTGTCTGTCCAAAAGAGATCGAGACAGGAGGGGTACGACCGAAGTCCGGACCCGGGGGGTAAGGAGCCTCGGATGGATGGCTTTTCTGCAATCCCTGTCTTCTTTCGGGTAGACGGCTTTTGATGGTTGTCTGCCTGAAGGAGATAGGGATGGGAGGCGGGCCGATCTGATTTCGATGCCCAAGAGGCTTGTCCGCCGTTGCTGGTAGGGTCCTAGACCGAGGGCCCGGGGAAGGTGGTCTTCCTCCCACCCTCGAACAGTTCGGGGTTTCGGCTTCCGAGGCCGTAAGCCCCGAGTTGCTCGCGGGTGAGAGGGGGACCGACCGAGTCCCGGAGCCCGGGGCGCTCGTTCGAGGCGAGTGCCTTAAATCTTTAAACAAAAACTTTTTAAGTAGTTGTGCCCGGGGGCCAAGGCCGGAGCCGGTTGGGCGGGAACCGAAGGGTTGCCAACCGCCCAACTTGGTGACGTCACTGGTGCGGGTTTCTAGGAGAAGTGGCGCGATTTTCTAGGGGCCGTTTCACGCGGATCTAGGAACAGTTTGCACGAAAATCGAGGAGTCCCCTCCAGCTCTATAAATACCCCCTCCATCCCATTCTGTCTCACCCATCTCTCTCGCTTTTTTCCTTAGAAGAAGAAAAGAAACTCTTCGGCGCTCTTCTTTTTCAACCAGCCGTAACCGCTCGTTTTTTCGAGGCCACCCAGGTTAGTCGTAGCTTTATTTCTTTAGCATGTCTAGGGCTCAGTCTGGCTCCTCGGCTTCGACCTCGAGGGGTGAAGGTAACCCTGATGCAGTGCTCTCCGACTCGACATCGTGGGAGGAGGACACTAGGGTGTACGATGTGAAGCCCCTCTGCATCAGGAAGCCGTTTGTGGTGCAGAGCAGTGACTCCGAGGAGGAAGGGAGCGACTGTTCGGACGAAGTGGAGATATGGGATTTGGTGTCGGGGGAGGAGGGTAGTGACAGTGGGGGAGATGGAGAGGCTGGAGTGTCTGAGGCGCGGAGGAAGGGCACTAGGGGAAAATCCATGGTTCGGAGACAGAGCCGGGGTGCGGGCTCCTCTTCCACGGCGACCGTCCTCGAGCCCCTAGCCACCCCTTCGCCGGAGAGGGCCAAGAAGAAGAGGAAGCCGAGAAGGAAGTTGACGAGGCCCAGCAGTCCGAGTGAGGCGACCCCCGCTCGCAATATAGTGACAGGGTCGCCAGTACGGCCGAAGTCGATTAGGCGGTATCCAGATGACCTTTCCGACAAAGTCTTGTACGGGGTGCAACCTTCATCGCCGAGTCGGAAGAAGATAAGGATGGATGCGTTGCCGTCGATCCTAGAGGCAGGCAATCTAAAGGTTATTCAGTCGTCCTTCCACATCGGGTCCGGCTATGAGCTGATGGTGCCGAGCCCAAGCCTTCGTCCCACCAACCCACTACCGGAGTGGTATTACATCTTCCCAGCAGATGCGTTCGGTTTCGGTCTGAGGCTGCCGATTCATCCATTCATTCGGGAGGTACTTAATTGGGCATCTCTTGCCCGATGCAGTACGGTCCGAACTCGTGGAAGCAGATGGTGTGCTTCGTGCTGCTTTGTGAGGAGAGAAAGGTGCCGCTTCGGCTGGACGTGTTTCGTGCGATGCTGGGGATCAGCTCATCGGGGGAGTCTGAGGGGATCTTCTACCTTTCACCTCGGGGTAGGGGGAAAGTAGTCCACGGCCATCCGGACTCCCTTAAGGAGTGGAAGAGGAAGTACTTCATGATTCGGAGCACGGAACCTTGGGACATCCCCACCCGTTGGAATTTTTATAAGCCGAACTTCAAGGCGCCGAGGCAGAAGGATCTGTCCGCCGAGGAGTGGGGACACGTCGAGCGCCTCCATCGGGGGAACAGCATCAGCTAGCCGAAGGTGACGGAGGGTCACCTGGCCAGCGTCGGACTGAGCCCGGCCGAGTCTTGTATGTAGTCGTTTCATTTTCCTTGTTTTGGTGTTCTTTTGCACTCATTGTCCTTAATGGGTCTTCTTGCAGGTATGGACCCAGAATCGATCAAGGCTAGGAGGCTTGTCCTAAAGAAGCAGAAGGCCGAGAAGGAGGGAAAAGCGAAGAGGACGAGGGAGTCTTCCCAGGTCGTCTTCGAGGTCCCCGCCGAACCGAGGGCGAAGAAGGTGCGCACGGACGTGGGCAAGGAGGTAGCTGCCCCGTTGAGCCCTGATCCGGCCAAGGTGGCTGATCGCGACAAGGGGAAGTTCCCTCCGCTCCGAGCCAGTGCCGGGGAGATTGTGGGTGAGGAGGTGCAACAGCCATGAGCGCCAGATTGGTCGATTCGGGAAGAGGATAGCTTAACCAATGGGCCCAACGCCATCGAGGTGGTGGAGAAGCTGGCGACTCCTCGGGATCGTCAGAGTATGAGCAACGAGACCCTGGAGGAGGCGTACATGCGCCTGTCGCAGGTGAACGTGCTGGTAAGTCTGCCGACCCCCTTTCCTTGTAACTTTTCGTGGAGCAAGTCTTTTTTCGAACAGTTTCTGGTTGTCGCAGGGTTGTCTAGAGGGGGCCCAAGTGAAGAGGCTTTACGAGAAGGCTGTGGAGCAGGAGCGGGGACGGGCGGACAAGTACGAGCAAGGGATGAAGGAGATGAAGGTCGAGCTCGAGGGCTCGCACAAGAAGGAGTAGCAGCTGAAGGTCGAGCTCGAGGCCAAGGATACCGAATGGGCTAAGAAGGTGGGTGCCCTGAGGAAGAAGTTTGCCAAGGAGAAGGAGGTGATGACGACGGAGGCCCAGGACCTAATAATTGCGGCCCAGAACGAGTTCTACGTGAAGGCTCTCAGTCACATGAGGCACTTCTACCTGACCCTCGACCTGGCCGACTTTGATTACGACATGGTCGTCGAGCCGCTGCCGAAGACTCCTGAAGGGGATGAGCGTGAAGGACAGGTCGACGGATCGGCCACCGACCCGCTCGTGGACCCGACCGACGTTGAGGTGGGGAACTAGGTTGTTTGTCTCTTTGTTTTTGTCTTCCCTTTCTTCTTTGTTGTATTTGCCAACCGCGGACTGGCCACCGCATTTTTGTATGAAGAATTTTATTTATAAAAAGGATTTTTTGCTCGGCCAAGTATTTTGACCCCGGATCTTTCTGGACCATTTTGTCGAAGTGTTTTGAGTGGTGGTTGGTTTCCTTTTAGGTAACGGCTCTTCTTCCCGAGGTGGATCCTCGTCGCTCCGACGTCACGTGGCTCCGGAGTAAAATCAAGGTCCTGGAGTCCACGTTGGTCCGTTACCACGAGGGGGCTCACGATCAGGATGCTGCCTTTAACTATTATCGGGATAAGTCTGAGGCCCTGAGCACGGAGGCGACCAGGCTGAAGAGGGCAATGGTGGATCGAGACCTCGAAAGCGCCGGTCTCGGGTACACCATGTCAAGCGCGTCGATGCAGCGGCCCTCATCTGAAAGGCTCCTTCGTGACGTCATATTGGAGAAGGAGATGGAGATACACCGCTATAAGACGATGCTGGGCATGTCTGGGACGAGGACAGGATCTTCCTCGGGAGGGCGTCGAACGGAGGGGGCCCCTGCGGCGTTGCTGCTACTGGAGCACACCCGGCCGGTTGACGCCCAGAGCTTCGTGGCCGGCGTGTCGACCTTGGCTGAACCCAAGGGCCGTTGTGACGAGGAGAGGGCTCCTAGCCGCTCGGTTGGAGTGGGATTACCCTTTGTCGAACCCGAGGGGCCCTAAGAGGTCCCTTAGTCAGTAATTTCTTTCTTTTTAGCTGAGTGGAGTGGTCATGTAACGGTCTTTGTTCTTTTTAAAGTAATAAGGGAGTATGAATAAGGGGTTTCTTTCCTCTCTTCGCTCTGGCCAATTTTTTTTTGATCGAATGCGAGGGAGTTGAGGGTCGGATCTGTCGATCCATTGGGGATCGGTACCAGGTGCGGCGACTTGGATGTCGTAGTATGAGGAAGCGACTTCTTTGCTCGGCGTCGGGTCGGATCTACCGAGACCTTGGGGGCCGGCACTGGAGTGGCGACTCGGGTGCCGCAGCTTGAGAAAGCAACCCCTTCGCTCGGCGTAGGATCGGACCGACCGAGATGCTTGGAGTTTCAACAAAAAGGGATCCTTTTCATACATATAGAGAGAGGCTCTAATGGCCTTTTACATAAAAAAGTTTACAAAACCGTTATTTACATTAGCCGAGCAGAAACCCTACTTCTGCTCTTCTAGGAATTTCATTAGATGTTCGGCGTTTCAGGGTCGCTTGATCGTCCGACCCTCCATATCTACGAGTCGGTACGTGCCGGGACATACGACTTCGGCTACCTTGTACGGACCTTCCCAGTTGGGGGCCAGCTTCCTCTTTCTTGTTGGGTCGGAGACGGACAACTTGTTTAGCACGAGGTCCCCGACCTTGATGTCCGTGGGGCGGACCTTCTTGTTGTAAAACCTCTCGATCCACTGTTGATAGATGCTCCTTCGGAAGGAGGACTTCTCCCTAACCTCTTTCGGAAGGAGGACTTCTCCCTAACCTCTCGATCCACTGTTTATTATTATTACTATTTTATTATAATAATAATAAAATAATATATATTATTTTATTATTATATATATTATTATTTTATTTATAATATTTTATATATACTATTATTATATTATATTATTATTATATATATTATTATTATATATATTATTATTATTATATATATTAATATATAATATATTACTATTAATTATTATTTTATATATTATTATATAATATACTATTACTATAATATATTGTTATATATATATTTATAATATATTATTGTTACATATATTATTATTATTATTGTTATTATTATTATTATTATTATTATTATATATTATATTATTATTTTTATTTTTTAACACACACACATACACACACACATATATATATATATATCTCTACTATTATAATGGGAGAAGGGGTTAGTGTCATTTGTCATTGACGTCATTTTGAAGCCAACATGTGCAGCGCACGTGTTGACAAAATGACCCACTTTGGTAAATATTTTCGAAAGTGGACCAGTTTGGTAAATATTTTCGAAAGTGAATCAGTTTGGAAATTATTTTCCTTTTTTAGTCTTTTTTCCTTCTTCCGCGTGCACGTGCGAATGTGGACCAGTTTGGTAAATATTTTCGACGGTGGATCAGTTTGGAAATTATTATTATTATTATTATTTTGTCTTTTTCCTTCTTCCCCACGTGCATCGCACGTGCATGATACTAGTCAATATAACTGGGAACCGGACCATGAAGAATTTTTTTTTGCTTTAACAGGACACGTTTATCCTTTGTTTCTATGACGGTCTTCTTAGAGTTTAGAGTAGCATGGCATTTCTTAGAACTTGCTGGGATGTTTGGCCTAATGTTATATAAAAGCCATAGGTTTAGTGCTGACTTTTACAAATCTAGGTTATATAAAAGCCATAGGTTATATATATATATATACTATATATATATACATTATTATTGTAATATATATTATTTTTTCATATATACTATTTTATATATACTATTATAATAATCTATTATTTTTATAATATATATTATTACTATTATATATTACTATTATATATTATTATATATATTATTAAATAATTTATTATTATTGTAATAAATTTTTTAATATATAATTATAATAGATTATTATTACATATATATTATTATAATTATTATATGTTATTATATATATGTATATAATTAAATATGTTTATTATAATAAATTAATTCATATTATTATATAATATACAATTATTATAAAATATTATTATTTTATATATACTATTTTATATATACTATTATTATATTATATTATTGTTATATATATTATTATTTTATATATACTATTATTATATTATATAATTATTATATATACTATTATTATATTATATTATTATTATATGTATATTAAATTATATTATAATTTTATATATACTATTTTATATATAATATTATTTCATATATACTATTTTATATATACTATTATAATAATCTATTATTATTATATTATATATTATTATTATTATATATTACTATTATATATATTGTTCCATAATTTATTATTATGATAATAAATTGTTTAATATATAATTTGAATATATTATTATTAATATAGATTATTATAATTATTATATATTATTATATATATGTACATTATTAAATATGTTTATTGTAATAAAATATTTTATATTATTATATATCAGTATGTATGTATATGTATACAACACGTATGTATCAGAGTATATATACTGTATACAATATATACATACAACCAAATCTATACATACATTATACTATTAATTTCTAAAAAACTGTTTTCATAAAAAATTATTACCAAACAGCTTTTACACTTTCAGTTTCAGAAAACTCTTTTTAGAAAATTATTTTCAATAAACTGTTTTCAAAACATAAAACCAAACGCAACCTATACTTCATAAATTTCCAAATCTTTGCTACCCTTTTTTCTTAGGGTTTTTCCTAATTAGATCATTTTTATTGAACCCAAATTTTCTCTTATTTTTCATTTTCCTTTTTTTCCATTCTCCTTTCGAGTATGTTAATTAGCAGTTAATGATGATATTTTACTTCTTTAATTTCTAAAAATATAAATAAATTTTTAAAATTTTATTTTTTTTATAAAAAAAAGTTCAATTTTTATGTTAGCATATAGTTAATGATGATATTTTACTTCTTTTCTAAAAGTATAAATAAAGTGTAAAATTTTAAAATATTTTAATTTTTTTTCTTCAATTTTTCAAATGAGATTTGTTAGGCTGGGTTTAACGGATCGAGATTGAGTATGAAGTTAATCAAACAAGAAATTAAATATAGATCCATGCGGGAATTCGTTGATAGGGAATGTGGTGTGGTGGTGGAGGGAGTATAAGGCAGGTTTTATGAAGGAATTGATGCATAAGACATTTAGAGCTGACATATTTAAGAATTCAATAGAATGAGAAAAAAAAGCGGTGGAGGTGATTAGAAAATAAATGAAGTATTTAAGAATTCAATAGAATGAGAAAAAAAAAGCGGTGGAGCTAGGTGATTAGAAAATAAATGAAGCATATTGGAAGGAGAAGGGAGGAAGGAAGGGGGAAGAGAAAAATAAAGGATAAAGTCGTTCGAATCGAACCAATTTAGGGCCGGCTGACAGTGGAATTTTTTTCCAAAATGGCCGTCTTTTTGAAAGTTTTTCTCAAATTGTCCTACTTTTTTTTTTAAATTTCCTAAACCGTTGTAACGCCCCATTTTTTTTTTATATTTTTTTTTTCTTGACTCCAAACTCAATTCTTTCAATTTCTATGTTACTTTAAACATAAACTAAGAAAGTTATATTTCAAGAAAAATTTTGGCAGAATTTTCCCTATAAATTTTGCCTCGAAACACAGATAGCTTACGGAATTCTGCTCAAAATTCCGTAGCTCACAACACATACAATCATTTCACGGGCTCCCCAGGCAAAAATGAGCAGAAACATACAGGCAATATAATATAATGCTCTGGGGGCCAAACTCATAACAGATTATCAAATATCAAATAAAAACGATAAATTTCTTTGAAAAGCAAGGTAAAATTTTAGAAAAATCTTTGTAAAACCTACCACAGAGCCCGGTACTCCACAACGAGATGGGTACGGGTCACAAACATACCATACCACCCCACACTATACTCATCGTCATCATATACATGCATATACATCCATACTACAATTTAAATCATAAATTCAACTATTCATAAAGCTAATTAGTACAAAAATTTTAAATTAAAACTTCACCCTACAATCTGCGCCTCACCTCTGCACTGATGAGAACCTGTAACAGTAGGGGATCTAGGGTCGTCCTCGGACTCCCCTAACCCCCCAAACACTAAGGGGTTAGCCATTTCTGGTGTGAGTATAATTTACTAAACTCATAAATCAATTAAATTATAAAAAGAAAACAACTTAAACTTATGAATATCAATTCAAGAGATTCAACCTTAAATTCGCACATAAACGCCACACATACGAATTTATATCAAGGTATTCTGCCAAACAGTATCCATCTGTATAAATCCATAACTTCACTATATGCATCATAATAACATGTAACTCTGTATCTATATAAATATATACCTACAACTCCATCAATTCACACTCAATCACAAGCAGCCTGTTAACCCACATTACCTTACCTTTCATTTTGAATTCTCCACCACAAAAACTAATCTTTTCACAATTATCATCACCTCATCATTTCTTTATTTTCACAAATAATCACATAATGTCACTACCTTAGTTTCTTCACACTATTCGACCACATATTTCATTTACCGTTCGTTTGCATCTATAAACTCACCACTCATATTCTTTCCTATGTATCTCATAACCTTACTTCACATTCATTCCACTACCATTCATCTTATTCATTTTCATCGTATATCCTCATATCACCCTCATCACAATCATTCATTTCTTATAGCACATATCATAGTGTCTCGCCATACATCACTTTACTCTCATTATAAATTACAACTATCTACTTTTCATCCAAATTTCATCACACTACTTCTTTTACTACCCATTCTCATTTTATCATACTTTACTCTTCATTTCCATCACACAATACAACTAGCATATCACCAACTCACTCCTTCATCCTGAAAATTGTGCCTAGGCAGGTAGTTCCCACTATTTCCTCCGAAATAGCAGGCGGGTAGTTCCTAGTCACAATTCCAAGGCACACCAACTTATAACACAGCATACTATCTTTAATAACCATTTTCATTACCAACCTCATAATACAGATATTTATCTTATTGTATTATATCACGTATCACCTCATAAACATATGCATCTCTTCTCCTAATATCATATTAATTCATGTCTTACAACACAAAACAATACGCCTCAGTGCACATAACAATTTGCTTACATTTCATCACAACATTATCATATCACTTATAACACAAAATGCCATTAACTTCACTTTCATTCTTATCACAATATACTCCTGTGGTAGGGTAAAAATGGCTTAGGGCCCAACCATGGCCCAATACAACTCTCACTCAGAAATGGTGAAAACAGCGGTCCAGATCAGCGCCGAACCTCCGGTTCGGCACCGAACCTCCACTACAGGGTCGGCACCGAGTCTCCAGTTCACCCCCACAGATCCGGACTCCTCGTGTCCGATGAGCGACTATGGCCCTCGGCCTCCGATCCACGACAGCCCTCCAAGCCGTCCTACCATCCTGGTGTAGAAGGAAGATGACTTGGCGCAGCCCAGGCCCTCAGATCCTCCCAGGAGCACAGGAGCCCCATGATCTGCCCTGTCAACCCCAAATACCACCAAGGGCTTTGCCACATCAGCCATATACCACTCCTGGTATTGCCACGTCAGCCCTAAACCCCCTGGGCCTTCTGCCACGTCAGGCCCATGGGCTTCCGGGTTCAGACCCGGCCCCCAAGCGGATCCAAACCCGGTTGGGATTCTCTATAAATACTAGACCCTCACCCACCTTTTCAGGTAATCAATCTTTTTCCACTTAAATTCACCTAGTTATTGCTACTCTCTCACAGAGACTGACTAGATCGTCGGAGGGTCCGCCACCGGGACAAACCCCGGTGTTTCAGGACCGTCTGCAGGTACACAAGACCTCGGATCCGAATCCTCTGATCCGAGCCCAGATCTCCGAATCACCCCGAGGTCGCCACAGGCTCCGCCCGGTCAGCCAAGGGTCGTTAGACGAGCAGCATTCTCCTTCAAATACAAATTAAGTCCGAATTCACACCTGGTGCATCCACACATCTCCCAGAAATAAACCGCATCAGGTTGGCACCGTCTGTGGGAACACTGCTTCAGAGGCCGACCCTAGCACGACCATCAAGGCACCTCGACAGCTGAACTCTCATGGCCTCAAAGGGCAAGGGGGCTGCTTCCTCCGTCAACCGACGGGACACCCCACCACCAAACACCAATGTCGGGCCACGCGCATCAAGGCACGGAGATTCCCATCAGGGATCCCGGCGGAGCGCCACCCGTACAGTCCAGCCCGACCTCCGGGGAGTCATCGTCAACCGACAGGTTAACCGCAGTAGGGGAAGGGCCGCTTCCAACCCGGCCCCGAACCATCCAAGACCGCCGCCCGAGGGACGGAGGTCAGCGCTCAGCCGCATCGGAAGGCAGCCCTCGGACCGACCAAACAGGGTCGAGGGAGCCCCCGTCACTCACAAGGAGTTTCGAGACTTCCGGAGAGAAATTCTCGGGGCCCTCCGACGGGCCCCCAGGGAGGAAACCTTCCACTCCCAAACTAGGTCGGATGCCGAGGCAAGCATGTCGCACACGTCAACTATCCAGCCAGAAGACGGCGGCGTACTCCTAAGGCACCTCCAAGAAATGGAGGACCGCCTCGATCACATAGGGGACGGCGACCGACGAGTGGCTCCCATCCTTCGAGCAGAAATACCCAGGAATTTCCGACCACCTCAATTCGAGACCTACGACGGCGAGGGAGATCCCGCTGATCACATGGAGGGTTTCAAAACCCTCATGATGATTCACAGCGCCTTGGATCCCCTGCTATGCCGAGCCTTCCCCGCCACACTCCGAGGTCCGGCTCGTGAATGGTACTCAAAGCTCACCCCCGGCTCTATTTACTCCTTCGACCAACTAGAAGGCAATTTTCTCGCTCACTTCGTCACCAGCCGGAAGGCGGAAAGGACCAGCGCCTCTTTACTTGGGCTCAGACAGATAGACGGAGAGTCCCTCAGAGTGTTCGTCCGGAGGTTTACCACGGAAGTAAGGGCGGTCTCCTCCCTTGATCCAGGCGTCGCCTCCGCGGCCTTTCGGCACAACGTCCGTCATGGACAGCTGAAAGCTTCTCTGGCGAAGAGACCCCCCATCGACTTTCCCGACCTCCTCAACAGGGTCGAGAAATACATTAGAGCAGAAGAGGCCCTTAGCCCCGAAGACGCCAAGGAGGCCAACTCGAAGGGAAAACGGAAAGCCGAAGAAGTCGATCCATCAAAGAAAGCTTCGAGGGACGCGGGGGCCGTAAAAAAGATCCCGCCGGTCCCCCGCTTCGAGAAGTACACTCCCTTGACGCATAACGTATCCGCCATCCTCTTAGAAATCGAAGACAAAGGCATTGTTCGACTACCTCCCCGACCCAACAACGGCAAGAACCGAGATCAGCGCTTCTACTGTCGCTTCCACAGAGACCATGGGCATGACACCGATCAATACCGGGCCCTGAAAGACGAGATTGAGGAACTCATCTCCAGGGGGTACCTCCGAGAATTCACCCGAGAAGTCCCGCGGGATCGACGAGATACTAGGAACCGGAGACACTCGCCCCCGAACCCTACTCCGAACTGCATCCAGGGTCGGGATCCCGAGTCCGAGGGAGCCGCGGACCCGCCTTTTATCTTGCACTGTGTCCATGGAGGGCCAATGGGAGGGGAATCGAATACTTTCCGAAAAGCCTTCATCCGAGAGGTGAATGCTGTCCAAGGCGACCCCTCTCCCAAGCTACAACCCATGCCAGTCTCATTCTCAGGGGAGGACCTCGAAGGCGTTCGCCTCCCCCACTGCGATGCCCTCGTCATTAGCCTCCACATGGCTAATTGTGAAGTTCGCCGAATCCTCGTCGACAACGGCAGCTCGGTGAACATTCTTTTCCTCGAAGCCTTCGAGAATCTGAAATTACCTAGAGGCAAGCTCAAGCCGGCCGGATACACCTTGCATGGGTTCTCCGGCGTCCCTGTCGTGATAGAAGGGATTGTCACCCTCGACGTTACCGCAGGATCGGCTCCCGTCAAGAGGACCGAGTCTATGGACTACATGGCGGTCAACGTCAAGGCAGCTTACAACTCCATACTCGGCCGTCCCGGGTTATGCTCCCTCCAAACAGTGCCCTCGGCCTACCATCTGAAGCTCAAATTTCCCACCCCACAAGGAGTCGGCGTCGTCCGAGGCAGCCAAGAAGCAGCGCGATCATGCTACATGACCACCGTCGGGGGAGGAGTGTTCCCCCTCGACGCCGTCAAATTCAAACCAGAGAAGGACGGCTCTACCCCCAGACCTGCCGTCGAGCCGGAGAGGTTCCCCCTTGACACCAAGCACCCAGTGAATTCCTGCGAAGAACGAGCATAGGTTTTAACTTAGCTAGAAGTGAACCTTTTGTAAAGCTTTCCTTTGTAAAGGGCCGTTTTTAGCGGCCCCCCTATCTTATACTAAGGAAATCTCGTTGTATCATACTCCAAACGCCTCGGCAAATCCGACCTAATACCAGGCTAGGGGATCGACACCCAAGACTTCACCTCCCCCCACTCTGATTCCTCACGAAACGATAAGGCCGAACCACATCCCCTTCATCATTTCGTATGCCATCAACCGGAGCAAAGAGTGAAATAAATTTCTTATTCATGTTCCTTTATTAGGTTAAGAGAAAACAAACAAAGACCGTTGCAGAAATACTCCCCTCATCTCGAACAGCAGGAGGCCGCCCTCTCAAGGCCCCTCTGGTCCGACGAACGGCGGTATCACTCCAAACGAACAACTGGGAACTCTCTCCTTGGCATAAGGGTCCTTTGGTTCGGCCCCGATTGATATACCGACCACGGAACTCTGGGCATCGATGGGCCGCATACGTTCCGTTAGCAACACCACAATAGGTACCCCCCCTGCTCACTGACCACCCGAGGAAGGTCTCGAAACGCCCAGCATCGACCGGTAGAGGTGTATCTCCACCTCCTTCTCCACTAGCACATCGCGAAGTCGCTTCTCAGAGGAGGGCCTCTGCACCAAGGAACTCGACATAGCTTATCCAGGTCCGACTCCCACGAGTTCCCCGATCCAACGTCACCCTCCTCAGACGACTTGCCTCTTCACCAAGGGCTTCGGACATGTTCTTGTAATAGCTAAAAGCCGCCCCGGCGGTACGGGCCCTCTCACGGTACCAAGCCAAAGTGGCCTCCAATGCCTCCACCTTGCTCCGGAGCCACGCCACGACGGAACGACGGGGGTCCACCTCGGAAAGGAAAGCCGCAACCTACAAAGAGAACCAACTCAAAGCACATAAGCAAGGAGATTCGGAAATGTCCGGCGCCAAAACACTTGACAAGTCAAAGATACTTTTTTATAAATTTTGCTGCTTCTTACAAAAAGGCGGTGGCCAGTCCGCGGGAGGCAAATACAATCGAAAGGGGGGAAAAAGAAAGAAAGGCAAAACTATACAACTCGATTTCCCACCTCGTCATCGATCGGGTTCGCCGGAGGGTCGACGGCCGGGTTGACAATGGGCCCCTCTTCGGCAGGAGTCTTCGGGGTCCCATCGATCTCCATGTCGTACTCAAAGTTGGACAGGTCGACGGTCGGATAGAAGTGCCTCACATGACTGAGGGCCTTCGCGTAGCACTCATCCTGGGCGGCGATCACCATTCGCTGACCCGCATCCGTCAGCTCTTTCCTCTCCTTGGCGAACGCAGCTGTCAACTCCCCCTTCTCCTTCGCCAACTTCCTCTTCAAGGAGGCCACCCTCTTCCCCCACTCGGTGTCCTTGGCCTCGAGCTCCAGCTTCATCTGCTGCTCCCTCTGATGCGAACCCTCGAGCTCGATCCGCATCTCCTTCATCTCTCGCTCGCTCTTGTCCGCCCGAGCACGTTCTTGCGATAGGGACGCTTCGTAGAGGTTCTTTACATTAGCTCCCTGCATACAAGCCTGCGACCGAAAGGCACAGATAAGAAGAAAACTCCTGAAGCAAGACTAATAGAAAGAAGGAGGTCGACAAGCTTACCAACACGGTGGCCTGCGCCAAGCGCGTAAATGCCACCTCTACGGGCTCGCTCTCCATCATCTGGCGGTCGCGAGGCGTCGCCAGCTTCTCCACCACCTCTACGGCCTGGGCTTCCTCGGTCAGACAGTCACCCATCCGAACCGACCAGTCCGGCGCCCACCGTTGCCGCAACATCTCCACCACCGGGTCCTCCTCCTCAACCTCTACCAAGGGACCTTTCCCCTTGTCGAGATCGGATGCCCTCGCTGGGCCCTTATCCCTCGAAGGGGCAGCCCCCTTGCTCGTCTCCGAACGAGTCCTCTTAACCCTTGGCTCGAGCGGTACCTCCGAAATAACAAGGGACGGCTCCCTCGGCCTCTTCGCCGCCTCCCCCTTCTTCTTCTCGGCATTCTCCTTCTTCATGGCGAGCCTCCTTGCTTTAATCGATGCCTCTTTCATATCTACAGAAAAAACCATTAAGAACAATGAGCAAGAAAGTACGAAAGGATCGAGAGAAAAGAAACAACTACATACGCAGAACGGCTGGGCTCAGTCCAACGCTCGCCAGGTGGACCTCCGTCACCTTCGTCCAATCAATACTAGGGGACAAACGGAGGCGCTCGACAAACCCCCACTCCTCGGCAGTCAGATCCCCCAGCCCCGGCGCAGGATAGCTTGGCTTGGAGTAGTTCCATCGAGTCGGAATGTCCCAGGGCTCTTCACTCCGGATCACCAGATATTTTTTCTTCCAATCCTTGATGGAGTCCGGGTGGCTGTGAACAACCTTCCTCCTACTCCGGGGGGAGATATAGTAAACACCCTCGGCCGCCGAACTAATCATCAGCGTCGCTCGGAACACGTTCAACCGCAGGGGTACCTGTTGTTCCTCGCACATCAGTACAAAACAGATTATCTGCTTCCAAGAGTTCGGCCCATACTGCATCGGTGCCAAGGAGGCCCAGTTCAGCACTTCCCGAACAAACGGGTGGACTGGCAGCCTCAGTCCAGAAATGAACGCGTCCACTGGGAAGACACAATACCAAGCAGATAGGGGATCGGTTGGGCACAGAGTAGAGCTCGGCAGCATCAATTCATAGCTAGGACCTATGTGGTACGCCAGCTGCAAAACCTCCAAGTCCCCGCCATCCAAGACGGTCAGAATCGCGTCCATCAACACCCTCTTCCGACTCGGTGAAGAGGCCTGCACACCAAAGAGCTCCTTGTCGGATAGGTCGTCAGGATATTGACGGAAATGCTTCGGCTGCACGGGTGAACCTGTCCACAAGTTGCGGTAGACAGACCCCTGGCTCGAACCACCAGTCCTCGATCCTGCCTTCCTCGGAGCCTTCTTCCTCTTCTTGGTTCGCTCCGGCGAGGGAATGAATAAGGGCCCCCGACCAGTCAGCATGGAACTCGGACCTGCACCCTGAACTGTGGATCTCCTTACGGTGCCACCCTCGCCTCCCTCTCCCTCGGAAGTCAACTCCAAAACACGGACGCCGTCCGTACCATCATTCGCTTCCTCCGACTCGCTGCTCTCCACCACGAAGGGACGACGAGAGCGCAACAACCTCGCACCATATACCTCCTCCTCACCTACTGGTTCCTCCCACGAAACCGTATCAGAAGACTCATCAACGTGTACTGACTCCTCCTCGAGTACGGGCTCCTCCCAGGACGTCGATTCGGAGATAGGCTTCACTTCCCCCCTAGACGTCGACGCTGACGAGCCAGACTGAGCCATATCCATCTATGCCTAAACTAAGCAGACTTACCAACTCACCTGGGGTTACTTTGGAAGGGCGAGCCTAGTACAGCGAGCTGCAAAGATGAGCGCTGAAGGGTTGAGAAATTTTTTGAAAAAAGAAAGCAGCAAGAAAGGAGTGGGCTGATGGGGGAGAGGGGGGAATATTTATAGGAGATAGAGGCGACTCCTCGATTTCTGCGAGTACTGTTCACCTATTTGACATGCAACTGCCTCCTGGGAATTCGCGCCACGTCCTCAAAACGTGCGCTGCTGACATCATCCAATGACAGACTGGCAGCCAGACGAGGAGGTCAGCTCGGAAGAAGTATTCGGGGGAGGGAACATTTTTACTTAAGATTTAAGGCGTCGTCCTTAAACAGACGCCCCGGGCTCCGAGGCGGGGTCGGTTCCCCTTTCACCCGTGAGCAGCTCGGGGCTTACAGCCTCGTCGGCCGAAGACCCGAACTGTTCAAGGGTGAGACAGAAACCGCCATCACCTGGATCCCTATTGAAATGCAGAGTAGTCAACCTCCAATCGGAGAACGACTCATCTATCCGAGGCTCAAAGCTTTAAGACGCCGCCCTCGGTGAGCACCCCGGTCGAAAGCAGATCAACACTCAGAGATCGAGAAAAGTGCACCATTCCGAGCCAGTTGATGCAACTGCAAAGGTTCGGCCTGCTCTGGCAACGGAACCTTCACAGTTGCAAACAACTGGCCCGGAACGCCATTCATCTCTTCCGGAAGGACAGAACCTTCACAGTTGCAAACAGCTCACCCCTCGGAGTTCGGTCGTTGCCCCTCTCGCCCTAATCCCCCCTAGATCTGGCTGCCGTATCAGGGCCATCAGATCCAAGAGAAGATCCGGGCGGCAGAGAAACCACCTCTCCGACACAACCGGGGGTAAAAAGTGGCAAGAGACAGACGTCCGCCGAAGCAGACACCTTTAAGGGCCAATAGACCACCCTTGCTTTGATCTGACCCACTACGGAAGGGGGGGTACTTATAGCCTCCCCCAGGGGCCGGCCTTTATGACATGGGGAAAACCAAACGACGGAAGACCATGCGCCATACATTTATTTAGGCGGCGCCATTAAAGTACCTAGGAAATTGGAACCTCACACAGATCCCAAGGCGCCCCCAATGCTCCGCAAAGATGGCAGACTACCCTGCTCAACATTCCCAAGGCACACCGGTTCGCCCACAATCTGGCCGGCCCATAAACCCCTCGCCAGCTCGAGGCCAATTTCTAGCACCAGAAAAGTCTTCTCAGGAAGGCTCCACGGCTCGCCATCACCCTTACCAACCCGTAATCCCTCGCCAAGCTCGAGGTCAGGTCTGGCACCAGGGTAGTCTTCTCAGGAAGGCTGAACGGCTCGCCATCCCTCTTGTTGGCCCATAAGTCCCTCGCCAGCTCGAGGTCGGGTCCAACACCAGGGTAGTCTTCTCAGGAAGGCTCCACGGCTCGCCATCACCCTTGCCGACCCGTAATCCCTCGCCAAGCTCGAGGTCAGGTCCGGCACCAGGGTAGTCTTCTCAGGAAGGCTCAACGGCTCGCCACCCCTCTTGTTGGCCCATAAGTCCCTCGCCAGCTCGAGGTCGGGTCCAGCACCAGGGTAGTCTTCTCACGAAGGCTCCACGGCTCGCCATCGCCCTTGCCGACCCGTAATCCCTCGCCAAGCTCGAGGTCAGGTCTGGCACCAGGGCAGTCTTCCCAGGAAGGCCAACGGCTTGCCATCCCCCTTGTTGGCCCATAAGTCCCTCGCCAGCTCGAGGTCGGGTCCAGCACCAGGGCCTTCTTCTCAGGAAGAATCACCGGCTTGCCATCACCCTTGCCGACACATAATCCCTCGTCTTCTCGAGGTGCGGTCGAGCACCAGGGTACTCTTCTCAGGAAGAAACAACGGCTCGCCATCGCCCTTGCCGACACGTAATCCCTCGTCATCTCGAGGTTTGGTCGAGCACCAGGGCCCTCTTCTCAGGAAGAAACACCAGTTCGCCATCCCCTTCACCGACACATAATCCCTCGTCTTCTCGAGGTTCAGTCGAGCACCGAGGTACTCTTCTCAGGAGGAAGCAACGGCTCGCCATCAACCTTACCGCCTAACAGGCTCTCGCCGGCTCGAGGATCGCTCTAGACAATCAGGACGCCCCCCTCAGGAAGACCCAGGGGTTCGCCATCCCATTTTTTACACCCGTAGACACTCCTCCACGGCTAGCTCCCGCACCCCCGTAGGAGTGGGGGGCTTGTGTGGTAGGGTAAAAATGGCTTAGGGCCCAACCATGGCCCAATACAACTCTCACTCAGAAATGGTGAAAACAGCGGTCCAGATCAGCGCCAAACCTCCGGTTCGGCACCGAACCTCCACTACAGGGTCGGTGCCGAGTCTCCAGTTCACCCCCACAGATCCGGACTCCTCGTGTCCAATGAGCGACTATGGCCCTCGGCCTCCGATCCACGACAGCTCTCCAAGCCGTCCTACCATCCTGGTGTAGAAGGAAGATGACTTGGCACAGCCCAGGCCCTCAGATCCTCCCAGGAGCACAGGAGCCCCATGATCTGCCCTGTCAACCCCAAATACCACCAAGGGCTTTGCCACATCAGCCCTATACCACTCCTGGTATTGCCACGTCAGCCCTAAACCCCCTGGGCCTTCTGCCACGTCAGGCCCATGGGCTTCCGGGTTCAGACCCGGCCCCCAAGCGGATCCAAACCCGGTTGGGATTCTCTATAAATACTAGACCCTCACCCACCTTTTCAGGTAATCAATCTTTTTCCACTTAAATTCACCTAGTTATTGCTACTCTCTCACAGAGACTGACTAGATCGTCGGAGGGTCCGCCACCGGGACAAACCCCGGTGTTTCAGGACCGTCTGCAGGTACACAAGACCTCGAATCCGAATCCTCTGATCCGAGCCCAGATCTCCGAATCACCCCGAGGTCGCCACAGGCTCCGCCCGGTCAGCCAAGGGTCGTCAGACGAGCAGCATTCTCCTTCAAATAAAAATTGAGTCCGAACTCACACCTGGTGCATCCACACGTCTCCCAGAAATAAACCGCATTAACTCCATATCCTAAACGTAGTTTGGGCAATCACATATCACACCCCAAACCCGAGGGCTTGGGTAACACTCACCGCACCCCAAATACATAGTCCGGGTAATATCATATCACATCTCAAGCTATATGCCAATATATACATATATATCTCCCGTAGTATATTCACATCTCCCATAATATAAATAATCTCCGTAATATATATCATATCATCAATATCTTTATATATACATACATTCTTTCAATATACATATGCACCTTTATATTTTCTCCTTTTCAGTGCCCACACAACTGACCTCCTCGTACAACACAGGGATCTCTGTGCCTCCCATCCCGTACATTTCAATCCCGCTAACCCACCACATCACCCAGATCCAGGTGTCCTAAGCATCTACCATTTGTGGGCTGGATTGAAGGTACGGTTGCGCGCTTGTCCAACCAAGACTAAAGCCAAAAGGCTAGTCAAAAGTAAAATATAACACGCGGATCGATGCTCACACAGAGTATTACACGTCCGAGGCTACGTCTTCCTCCTAGCACTATACCAGCAAGGAAAACTCCTGATCCCCAAACATAGTTTGGGGCAATATATAACTCCTGATCCCCAAATATAAAATTTGGGGCAATAACTCCTGTTCCCGGGTGTATCCCGGGCCTGTGGGGTCTAGCCCAAACCCCGGGAGATTGTGCGGCACTGCAATATTTAATTCTCCTTTATATACATATACATATCTCCTTTATTATATACTCCTTCACAATATAACTCCTGTTCCCCAAATATAAAATTTAGGGCAATATTAATATATATATAACTCCTGTTCCCCAAATATAATTTGGGGCAATATATAACTCCTTTATAATAACTCTTTTAATATAATAACTCCTTTAATATAATAACTCCTTCATAATAGGACTCCTTTATAATGACTCCTTTATAAAATAACTCCTTATATTCATTTAAAATATAACTCCTTTATAAGACAACTCATTTACAACATAACTCCTTTATAATAACTCCTTTAATAAAATATCTCCATATATTCATTTATAATATATCTCCTTTATAATATTTCTCCATATATATATATCTCTCCTTTATAATATAACTCCATATATTAAGATATCTCCTGTATATCATAACGTCTTAAGAATATAACTCCTTTATAATACAATTTTGCCATTATAACATACCATGAAAGCATATATCTCCATTATATTCATAAGCATACGCAAACCATTAGTCTCAGCAATTATCGTATCAAATTCTCATTTACGACCCACACGTCACACATACATCATATCAATTTCGCATCACTCTATCACATAACATTTTCCAATTTATCACCCACATAACACACCTAGTACACATACACCACATCATTCACTTCTTATTATCGCATCACAATATCACATCATACACAACATACTTTCCATCTTATCACATTAGTCATAGATCACACATCACACATACACAAACATATCTCTGATCATTACAAACCCGAAGCATATAACTATTTATCTACAAACATCAACACACGACAACCTTAATTTAAAATTTGCATGGCACATTAGATACATTAAATAAAACAATCATACTCACATAGCATCCCGCGAAGACTCGAAGCACCCTGCCACGCATCCGAAATCGCTAACATCACCTATTATCAAATTTCAACACCATTAAGGCTCAAATCATCCAAATCAATCACGGGAAAACAATAATACTAATTATTTTACTATCACACAGACGTTTTATTGAACGTCTGGGATACACGTGCGATGCACGTAATAATCTAATGTCAGTGGGATTTTCATCCCCCAAACAATAATTAGACTTACCCCCAAAATATCTTAATAACTCAACTATATTTTCCCTTACTATACAAGAAATAATTCATACCTACATAATTCTCTTTTACAAATCCAAAACCCTAATTTTTAGCAACTTGCAAAATCCCCAATAATTTGCTAATCTCTTGCCTCTACAATACCCAACACCTCCTAATCTCCCTACCATAATATTCCTATTCAAAATAAATTAACCCCACTAAATTTTATACAAAAATAAAATCTAGGGTTTACCTTTTCGAAACTCTTTCAAAAAACAGACTCCGCCACGACGTAGAGGACCCTCCAATTAGTCAATCTCTCAATTTAATTTGGATTTGGTGAAGGAACGAAGTGGATTGAGCGGGAGAAGGGGGAGGCCGAATGGGTTTCAGCCGAAGGTTTCATGCGATCGGGAATGGAAGAGAAAAGAAGGGAGGAGGAAGGAGGAGAGAAGGGGGTTTTTATTAAAATAAATAAATAAATAATTAGGAGTTTTACATATAAGCCCCCAATCTCAAACATATTTCAAATAAACCCCCCCTCCACTCTTCAATAATACGAATACAAAAAGGATACATCAAAATATCTCATAATAGTCCTCCAAAATTATAAAATAAAATATACAATATTTATTCACATAAAATCTCCACTCATGACTCCTAATATATCAATAATACCCATCTACCACAAATATCCACACCGATATCAATATTTAAATAAAATATACCAAAAATAATTTTCACCACTCAAAATATATAAAAACAGACATTTTCGATATTTCACAAATTCGAGGTGTTACAACCGTTCCACTCGCTTTTTGAAAAAGCGAATTTAGGATAAATCTCCCCGCTTTTTCAAAAAGCGAGTCATAGGTTGCAGATTTTCAACATCTCAAGACTCGCTTTTTGAAAAAGCGAGGGGATTTATCCCACACTCGCTTTTTCAAAAAGCGAGTGTCGTTTGGATCTTAAACCCCACCCCCTCGCAAACAGATCTCACTCTCTCTCATTTCCTTCTCCTCTTTCGTTGAAGCCCTAACCCAACCTCTTCCACCTCTGATCCAAGCGATTAACCCATCAAATTTCGTCGATTCACTTCGAAATACTGCACTATCTTATCTCCGTTCAATTGGCCACTTCGTTATTGGGGGCTGCCGCGATTTTGGGGGTGAATTGCCGCGTTGTTGTTCAAATTTGGGGGTGAGCATTTTGGTGGAGTGTAGTGGTTCGCATCTTGCCTAAAGATTGTAGTATATTACTCAAACTCTATGTTTTTTAATGTTGTATATATATTTAGAATTATTTAGTTAGAAATTGCTTGATATTATTAGAGGTACAATATGGATAGTATTGATATTGTGAAAAAATCGGGTTAAAATGTGGGGGTAATTTGGGTATCAAATTTGGATAGTGTCGTTGGAGGTGGAGGTGTATTAGTTTTAAAAAGTGGATAATTGTAGAATTTGTGGGTAAAATTTGGATATAGTTAATAATGATTATATGTTCGTATGTGATCTATATTTGTTGGTTATATATTTTGGTAATGTTAATAACGATTGCTTTTAGTTGTAGGATACTCTATTTTTTTAAAAATGGCACGGACAATGAGAAATGTGGAGGTAGGATCTAGTAGTAGACCTATTCGTGGCGATGGACCACGTACATCTTTCGGCCCACCTCCTCGCGGTGGACGTGGTGGTCGTCGTGGTGGTACCACACGTACTAATGTAAGCTTATAATTTTCTATATTCGATTTGTTTCATTGTCATACAATTAAATGTTATATTTCTTTGTTGATATAAATGTTGTTGTTGTTTTATAGGTTCCAAGTAACCCAAATGTGGCAGGTACTTCTTCTCCGGCCCCTTCTTCATCTTACATTCTCCTTGGAGGTCCAGGTCCCCTCGACCCCACCCTTCTTACTCTTCAGTCGCAGCATCGTTCGAAAGATGTGTGGGAAGGCGATTCGAAGGAATGTACATTCCGTGGGGGTCATCCACTACCCTATACATTGGATGAACCAGACGAATCTTGTGAAACATAATATACTCTAGCACCTTGTGTCATCTCCTCGGTAACATAAGCGTCAACATTGGCATAGCTATCAGTAGCTCTGACTTTATTAGAACTGTTGTTCGTAGGATTTATATTTGCTACATCATCATCTTCGTCTCCGTCATCATTTTCTACACTATCATCAACTTCATCGTCTGTTTCTTCCTCTTCTTCATCATCATCTAATAAGTTATTGTTAATGACTGCATTTTGAAAGAGTTCAAATACACTGTCATTTGGAACATAGTCAGGAACCGGACTATGTTGGCGTGGCAACTCAACATATGTAGAATCCCGGTTTGTTGTATTTGTGAAGGTGTTTTTTGTGAGAACAGTGGATTTGGTTGTGAAGATTGAATGGGATTAGACCTCATCTGCTGTGTAGGTACCATCCTTACGAAGCTTGAACTAGGAATATCATGTGGCTGAGCATTCAAAATTTGAATTTGCTGAATATATAACTCTAATGCAGACCAAGAACAATTGGGATCAAATGTCTTAGCAATCATTGACTTCATAGCATTATCAGTAGATACGGGCACTGTCATAAAATACTGACCATTTCCTCTACCTGTTGCGTATCGAGCTAAAATTTTCACATTCCATTGATTCCTATCCCAATTAGTAACTTCATAAATTTTCTCAACTACTTCTGCAAATGTAATGGTACGTGGTACCCAAACTATTTCCGGATCCAACACACTATAACAACAACCAATCTTTGGATCACGAATAATTTCACCACCAAAGTATAACTAAATAGGAATCTCCAAATCCATACCTACGTTAATTTATACCAAAATACGAGTTATTATCTACCCATAAACAAAACCTATGGAAATTAACAAAATAATTGGGCAATAAACATCATACCTTCACAAGATTATTTGAAAAGAAATTTGCCGTAGATATTTGGGTCAAATAGTTGAAGTTGCTTTCCTCTTCAAGTATATCAAAAATCCAAAATTTTGATGTCTCGGAAGATAGGTTTAAGGTTTTCAAAGCAATTTTATCGGTTAATCCACAAATTTCGGTGGTACTTTGACGAATCTGAGATGAGAGATGGGTTAGGGTTTCGGGGTTAGAAGAGGAGGAAGATAGAGAAGTAAAGAGAATATGAGATCTGATATTGGGCGTGGGGGTCATTAATCCCCAAATTGACACTCGCTTTTTCAAAAAGCAAGTTTGGGATAAATCCCCTCGCTTTTTGAGAAAGCGAGTGTTGCTGGGCAAAAAAGTCCAGACTCGCTTTTTGAAAAAGCGAGTGTGAGATAAATCCCCTCGCTTTTTCAAAAAGCGAGTCTTGAGAGGTTGAAAATCTGCAACCTAGGACTCGCTTTTTGAAAAAGCGAGGGGATTTATCCCAGACTCGCTTTTTCAAAAAGCGAGTGGGGCGTTTAGGGAATAAAAAAAAAGTAGGGCGGTTTGAGAAAAACTTTCAAAAAGAGGGTCATTTTAGGAAAAAATTCCTAACAGTGAGGGTCGAAGTCTTAAATCCAAGGAGAATGTAAAAACAAAAACAACATAATGAGACTCAAGTCAATAAATATATTATATATAAAATGAAGAGTACAATATACATTATACAACCCATTTTACAAGTGATAAAATCGAAAAAGATATAACACAAGATAGAACTCAACAAGATAGAACTCAAAATGGAACGCCGTAGACTTGATCAATTAAATCAAAACTATAAGCATAGTTTATAGTTCTTACATTTATTTGTGGCCATAGAGAAGCCCCTAAGCAGTTGAGAAGACTCTAGTAGAACTCCGAACTATGATTTAGACAAATTAGACATTTGATGATGTGAGCAAACATGTGATTGGAAAATCCTTAAAGGGTTAGTTGTTCAATGTATTGCATGCATGCCACATAGTCAATTGCTCATTTACTAAATGAGCAAGTTGCTCATATCCCTTTTACCCTTATATAATTATATATTAGGTTGAGATTTTTTTGGGGTATATAAAATTATAAAATTTGTTGGCAATTATATATAAATACATAAGTTTTGTGAAGGTACAGATCTAAAACTCATAAGTACATATTACTAAACTCAACGACCCAATGTTTACAACCATATTCCAACTATACCCCATCTATGTTAGCCATTTGAAATGTATTGAATATATTACTGTCACTAGCACCGTCACATTTATTCGATACCCGGATCCGATCCGGACCCGACTCGGCATTGGACCGGAACCGACCCATTCTGTACGGGTCCGGGTCCGGGTCCTAAAATAAGACCGGATACACTTTCAGGTCCGGGTTCGGGTCCGTTCAAAATAGAACCGACCTGGACCCGGACCCAAACACGTTTAAAATACCACCCCAAACATATAGAATTTGAATAATATGGTTATAGGAATATATATTGTAATCCTTGTTTCTGGTTGTACGGATTTTTCTTGTATTTTATAGTGTTCTCTTTTCTATTATATTGTATTTTGGATCTTGGGCTTGTTGTCTGGATCTTGGGCTTATTGTGGGCCTTCTGTTACAATTCATTATTTCTTGTATTATTGTTATTATTATACTATCCATGTTATATTTTGTTAGCTCAATCCATTTCCAAGCACATACTATTATCTATCCAAACTCATCTCCTTATTAGATCCTAAAACCAAATCCTAATCTACCCAAACCCATAAACCCATATACTCCCTAACAACTAACCCAGATCTCCTCAACAACACACTCCCCCGTATCTCTTAACTACCCACGTTTATGTTATATATTTTATTATTATTTTTATAACCCCAACACCCCGTCCCTCTCTCTCTCTCCCACTACTCTCTCTCCCCCTCCTCTGTCTCCAAAACTAAACAGACCCAAGCCCCTTCATCTTCCACCTTACATCGCCCACAGCCGAACCCGTCGTCTCCTTCATCCGCCTGCACCTTCAGCCATCCGTCGTCTCCCTCATCCGCCTGCACCCTCAGCCACCCGTCGTCTTCTTCCTCCGCCTTTACTGAGGTCTACCACCTCCACAATGGCTCGAACCCATCTCCCTCATCACCTCGCCACTGTCGCCACTGTCGCCATCTCAGCCATCGGAAGCACCCCCGACTACCATCGACTACCACTTCAGTCACCTCGCAACCCTCTCTCGCAACATCCACCGAAGCTCTTCCTCAGACGTCACACCCCCTTTCTCCATTGTCCCCCCTGTCGGCGCGCCGCTCTCCATTGCCGACTTCCACTTCTCTGCCTGCCACCATTGCCTCCTCCACAGTCGTCATCCTCCACCTTCCTCCTCGTAGACTTTCTGCTAGCCGACTACCGCCATCGCTGCCAGAGCTCGAACCCACCGCCTACTCACCACCACTGCCTCCTCGTCAAGCTGCCACTCGCCATTCGAGCCCCGTCGAGCCCCTGTGCTCCCAGTCGCCAACTCATTGTCCTCTGTCGCCCTGTGCTCCACCGTCCACCAACTCCAGCGTCGCCTCAGCCGAACCCACCGCACTCCACCTTGATCATCGCCTCCATCGTCATCCTTCCTCGAAGCTCTTCCATTGCCACTCGTCCCGAGCTCCCCTCGTCCAGTCCTCAACTACCTCGCCCTCGCTGCTGCATCGCATCGCCAGTCGCCGGAGCTCTCCCGCGCTCTCTCCTTCTCTCTCTGTCGGTGTAGGGAAGAAGAAGAGTAACCAGTGGTTGCTGCCACTGTTTGCTGTTTGGCATAGGCAATCCGAGAGTGGATGTTTGCTGTTCATTGGATCCGGTGTGGGGATTTGAGTTGCTGTGGTGTTTTGCTGTTTCGAATTTTCGGCATAGACTTTCCACTAGCCGACTACCGCCATCGCTGCCAGAGCTCGAACCCACCGCCTACTCACCACCACTGCCTCCTCGTCAAGCCGCTACTCGCCATTCAAGCCCCGTCGAGCCCCTGTGCTCCCAGTCACCAACTCATTGTCCTCTGTCGCCTAGTGCTCCACCGTCCACCAACGCCAGCGTCGCCTCAGCCGAACCCACCGCATTCCACCTCGATCATTGCCTCCATCGTCATCCTTCCTCGAAGCTCTTCCATTGCCACTCGTCCCGAGCTCCCCTCGTCCAATCCTCAACTACCTCTCCATTGTTGTCAGCCGCCCTCGCCCTCGCTGCTGCATCGCATCGCCAGTCGCCGGAGCTCTCCTTCGCTCTCCCCTTCTCTCTCTATCGGTGTAAGGAAGAAGAAGAGTAACCAGTGGTTGCTGCCACTGTTTGCTATTTGGCATAGGTGATCCGAGAGTGGCTATTTGCTGTTCATTGGATCCGGTGTGGGGATTTGAGTTGCTGTGGTGTTTTACTGTTTCGGATTTTGGCACGTATCTCGCAGGTGTCTTGGATCGTCGCCCGGGATTCTAATCCCGTTATTCTAGTTATTTGGATCTCTCACACAAAAGGCAAGTCCACTTGAACTTAGTTAATTATTCTAGTTCAAGATTATTGATCTCCTCCGCAAGTAGTTCCATTTCGAATATCGTAATATTGTTTGTGTACCTTCCGTTGGGGATATCTAGGGTTTACACGAGCTAACCCGAAGTATCCTTAACTCGTGCCAATATCCATTGATTCAAATCCAAACTTGCATGCACACACGACGTGAATAAATTGACTAGAACTTGCATATGAAATATATAATAATATGGATACATGTTGATTGATTAAGATATCGAGAATTGAATCGTGACATGATAATCTTGCCTTATATATAGTAGAATTCCATTTTAACTTGCTGTACCTTAATGTCAATGCATTCATGATTATAAGAACATGTTGATTATTCACTTTGAAAAATATATATGATGACCTTTGTTATGTCTTGTTGCCTATTCTGTTTTGTACTGAGATTTCGACCATGTTACAATAAGAATCAGTCAAAACCATATAAAAGAGAATTGTAACCTAATGATTCTAGTTTTCAGCAGTTTTAGTCACTGCTAGTCTGTACTTTCCAGATTGCAAATTAATGCAACACCAACACAACTTTCAGTTGAAACACCATGATAACAGTAGTGTAATGACTTGAAACTCTCCAGAAACTTAGTAGACATACTTGGGATCCATTCCTAATTTTTGTAGATTTTTATATTGATTTTACACCTCGTTTTCACCCATAAAGTTTTAACCGTAAGCTGCTGCCAAAACTGTTAACCTGTAAAGATTAGGATAATTGACCTAACTATGATCAGAATTAACAAAAACTTGCTGAACATGAATTGTAGCCCCAGATGTCTAGTTTACTTTTCCTTTTGGCGGAATCAAATTCCGAGTTATAGTTTATGAGTTACTGTTGTGTCTGCCTTTTCAGATTTACAATTACTTGTATTTTATCATGCATTGTATCATTTTGTTGTATCTTATCGTCGCCTTGATACTCGTATACACACTTGTATGATCATGAATGAAATAATAAAATATTAAACAAGCTGGGATTAATAAGAGTTGACTTAGTAGTAGATAATCTCAGAAAATGTACTCGATAAGGCTTTATCGTTATATCGTATTGTCATGGAATGAAGAGTATCGATTATGAATTATTGATTGTCAATTGTAAATTGTAAATTATTGTTATCGATGCCGAGTACACGCTTTGTAGATCTCACCACTATGTTTAAAACCAACACTGATTTGCATGCACCGAACCTGTGATATGGAACGCAGTAGTACGTGTATTAGTTAGGCTAAATACTAATAGACTAGATTGACACATGCATCATTGAATCATGACTATTGACATTGACATTGTTTATCGATTATTGTTATTGGAAATTATATTGTTAAATCTAGACCTTTCATCAGTCCCTGTTATTGCTTTTGAAATTTTGATCTTGCTTCATATTCCTTGATGTTCCATATTACATTACTCTTTGCTTTTCACTACTTGCTGTCCGTACTTGCTCTAAGGACATTTTCTTTCCACTCTAGTTGATCCAACTACAGGTGCACAAGAAGAATTGCCAGAAGGCATTGGTGAACAGTTCTTCTAGGATTGGAGCAGGAGTCGCTTTAAAATAATTTATCTCCTTCTATATTATTCTTTTATCGCACTGTTATTCTTTTGTTAAACTTTGTATCCCGGGCTTGTTGACCCGTAACTGTTGTTTATTTTTCCAGTTGTTGGTTATTATGTTGACTACTACATGTTTTTATCTAAGTTATTGTTTATGTGATTATATTTATCTGCGTGGTTGTGATTATTTCTTTGATGTTGTTGAGTTAAGACTAGTACAGCTTATGGATGATGTAAATATCATTCGTTGGGCTTTCGTCACGGGCTCGTATTCCCGTATTTTGGGAAGCGGGGCGTGACTGTAGCGCCCCGAGTTTCTAATATAATAACTTAGAGAATACGTGGCACAATCCCAGTATCAACTTCAATATAACATTAAACACAACCAACTCCAATAAAATTTTCAACTTTTATTACAACAATCTTTTACAAAGCACAGCGGAACTCAAAACATCTCAACTCAAAATTTTCTTTTATTTACAACACAAAACTATCTCAAATATGCTTTTACAAATTTACACAAAACTCTTTCAAATCAATTTATCTCAAAAACTATCTCAAGCATCCCACCTCCAAACTCTAAGCAACAACCTGCAACACATGAGGCTAGAGATGATCCCTAACCCCCAAAACTAAAGGGGTCAGCCATAAATGGTGTGAGTGAGATAAAAGCAAACAAACAACATAAATAAACATTAAGCAAGGATTCTTAAACAACATATAATAAACAAGAAGATATAAAATATGACGTAGCAAGGAAACATGTAAACAACAAGTGAGACTAAACCAAGTGTCATGTGTAGAAAACAGGAAATCCACATGCATGAAAACCAAGTCAAGAAAACACAATTTCTATATGCGGACTCTCTAATGCGTACTTGTCGAAGTCTATGCATCCCACTCTACATAGGTTCGGTGCAAGCCCTTAACGTCTCCACATTATAGGGTTCAATCCCCGCTATGCAACTAATCTTAACACCATGACTACTACGAGATAAAGATAAACTATGGATAGTATCCCATGCCCGATAATTCCGGAGATAGATCCCACACCCAAGATATTTTACCTGGATAATTCCGGAGATCATCCCACACCGAAACATTGACACATCACCACACGAATACCACATGTGCTTCGCCTCGACTCCGATAATTCTGGAGATCAATCCCACACCGAAAGCAACTACTTGGATAATTCCGGAGATATATCTCACACCCAAAGTAAAATACTTGGATAATTCCGGAGATAGATCCCACACCCAAAGTAAGATACTTCGATAATTCCGGAGATTAAATCCCACACCGAAAGCCATACTGAGGTACTTGACTCATGTTCCCGTTCATCATATCACCACTAGTGCCTGTCCTTATTATTTTTGGGCTACTTAATTACTCAACGAATCTCCTAGAGTGGTGTACCCTACCGGACTTAACTCAAAACTGAATAACTGAAATGCCTCAACAGGCCTCAACAAAATAACTCAACACCGGTATACTAGGGTCACACACATCCTCTAGAGACTCAAACTCAAAAAGTCTAAACCAACTTTCCACTAAACAAAATAGCTCAACTGAATATCTCAAATTCATATGCTCAACTGAAGACAAAGTATAATCTCAAAATATCTGAAGACTAACCATTCGAAAGAACATTCAAGTTTACGAAAACTCATCGGTACCAGTCGACTTATACTGTAGTAAGTTGACTGTCCAGGGGACAAATATCCTTGATTCTTAAGAAAATAAACTAAGTCATATAAGTCGACTTAAGAAGCCATCAGTCGACTTACCCGAGACAAATTCCAATAATTCTCCAGAAAATATTCTAAGTACATAAGTCGACTTAAAGAGGTCATAGGTCGACTGTCCAGAAAAGAACTGCAATAATTTTGCAAAATAAATTCTAAGTATACCAGACGACTGAATAAGGGTCTAAGTCGACTGTCTAGAACGGATTTTTAAAAGAAACTAAAGACACAGCAGCTGAGTCGTACCAGTCGACTGAGAAGTCTACCAGTCGACTGTCGGCCTACAGCTTACATAATTTAGGTCTGTATACAATAATTAAAACTGGAGTTTTTCTAAAGATTCATTGTTTATGAAAATAATTCGTATTCAGGTAAAAATCACAATCTCAAAGTACCCTCAGATTGGATACATTACTCAAAACATTCAATACCTCAAAACTCAAGTTCTCATGTTCTAAATTCCTAATTCTTCCATTAGGGTTTCTCAATACTAAATTTCTTCACAACTCATAACCAAGATCTGATTTGTAAACACAAGATCCAGATGTTCATCCATCCGATCATAACCATACTCAAATCTTAACATGCTTTCTAGGAATACAAATTTATAAACCAAGATCTATTCAACATTCTTAGATTTCACATACATGGTACAAACAACAACCTTTGCACCGTTCTCATGCAAAATACACCAAATAAATAACATATCAAACAAACGACAAACAATCGTTCGCATAGATCAATTCACAAACAAAGTTCATATCATTCACAAAACAAAACAAAACAAAACATTGTCACTCACATAAAACATACACAAAGCAAAACAACATGTCACTCACCTTGGAATTGAAAAGATCCAACGAAAAAGCCTTCCTTTTGGTGAGATCCAAATTCCTCTTCTTGATCCTCCAAAAATATCACAAAATTCTGTATGGTGCAGCAAATGACGGCTGCAAATTTCCCTTTAAATATCCGGAAAGGAGTTTAGGGTTTTACCCATTTTTGCAAAATAATCCCTTCAAAATACAAGTTTACATATATAGTTCTATTCTTGGGAATTCAATAAAATTCATTTAAATTAGGATTTAAAAGTGAAATATAACCCTTAATCTCAACCGGTACTGTTCAAAACATCCAGAAAGTACATTTTACATTTTAACCCCAAAAAATGAGAAATTTGCAAAAAGGTCATTCTTTTCTCAAAATTTGCAAATAGTTCCAATTAATTTCAGAAAAATCTGGAAAAATACTAAATAAATTCCAAATATTAAATAATGATTTTTCATGAAGAAAACTTGACTTTCAAACTTCTCAGGAAAGCATTTGCACGTGTTTTGCACGTGTAAAAAGATATATTCTCAGAAAATATTCATAAATTCTCCAAAAATCATTTTAGTCATTTATAAACCTTTAAGAATAATATTTTAAAAAATACGGGATTCTACAGTGACATATATAAAAATAATTGTTGAAGATAGATGTGTAAATATAATATTAATTCATGTACTTAAGTGCAAAAATTGTTAGAATCGAAGGGTATCAGGTACAAAAATACTTAAGTGCAAATATTTATTCTAAACTACCGGACCCGGTGGGTAATTTTTTTTTAACTAGGATATCCGACCAGGTTCTTGCAAGTCCGGGTCCGGGTCCATGTAGTGGAGGACCCGATACCAGCTCTAACTGTCACAAGGTAATATTTTTTTATTATTTAGGTCACATTTTGATACTAGGTAATATATATATATATATATATATATATATATATATATATATATATATATATATATGTTGGGTTTACCGAAAAGTGAACCGATTTTTTTTATTTTTAATATGCCATTTTTCGAAACTATTTGCACTTATAGGATAGTTGCCAAAGTATTTGAGTTCGTGAACTCAACAACTAAAACGACGAGTTTAGTTGTTTCATACTCGTCGTTGGAACACGATAAGCTTAGTGCTAATTTTTTGAGAAACTCGTCATTCTCAATAGCGCGTTCACTTCAAAATTATCAATGAAGACTCGTCGTTCCCAATGGTAAGGACATTTATACTAGACGCGTAATTGGAAACATCGAGTTTAGTTCAAAATTTTTAATGAAGATTCGCCGTTCCTAATGGCGATGACATTTACACTAAACTCGCTGTTGGGAACGACAAGTTTAGTTCAAAAAAAATTCTACGGAGTTTTTTTTTTTCGAAAATTCACTAAGTCTGTTTCACTTTCTATGAAATTTCCTACATCCTCGCCATTCCCAACAACGAGTCTAGTATAAAAGTCATCGCCGTTGGAAATGGCGAGTCTTCTTTAAATTTTTTTAACTAAACTCGTTGTTCCCAACAGCGAGTCTAGTATAAATGTCCTCGATGTTGGGAACGGTGAGTCTTCATTGAAAATTTTGAACTGAACTCGCCGTTGGGAAGAACGAGTTTATCAAAAACTTAACAATAAACTCGCCGTGTCCCAACGGCGTGTACGAAACAACTAAATTCGCCGTTGGAAACGGCGAGTTTAGTTATTTAGTCCACGAACACAAATACTTTCACAACTGTCCTCTTTCTGCAAATAGTTTCGAAAAATGACATATAAAAAAAATTCAAGTGAACCTGCATAATGTTATTATCAAAAAAGATATTGGGTATTATAAAAAAAAAACTTAATATTATCTTTTTTGATAGTCAAAATCTAATCTTAATTTTATGACAAAAAAGGAAAGAAAAATGATTTGAGATAAATTAGCAAGCCAAAAAGAAAAAAAAAAACTTACAAGGCTGAAGCCCATTCTATGAGTCCTACACACCACAGTCCGAATTCCATACTCAAATCGGCCCCCTCAAATCCAACTTCCCTTGAGATCCAAGTTACAACTCTAGATTTCCCCTTTCCCCCTCCACTTTAGGTGGATTTGATTAGCAAAAGAAAATTTGCAAAAGAAGAAAACGTTGCTGAATTTTGTTCCTTCTTCTCGTTCTTTTCTTGCTGCCACAATTTCTTCTTTGCAAAGCCCCAATGATTCTCTACTTCAACCGTCGCAGATGAAAGACCCATGTCCCTCGAACAGACAAACACACACCCTGTTCGACGAAATACCAAACAGACATTGTGCTTGACGAAATGCCCAAATGAGATTATGGAGCTCTCACCTTTCGGTAAAAGCTTCTTACTCTATTCTTTAATATACAATATAAGGCTCTTAAAGTAACCTCCTTTCTGTACTCGATATGTTCACATTGAGTGTTTGATGTTGCTTGACGTGCTGCACTTGTATGCTAATTGTTCGACGATATTCCTCACTCATATTACATTGCATTAGCTGTGTTCCTAAACGAAGAATATCTACTAATAATTGCAGCCTGAAACATTATCGCATACTTGTAGATTAATCAACTGAAACATTATTGCATACTTATAGAGAAAATATTAAACAGACTTTGCAACTGGTTACTGAAATTTATACTTCTTTTATTTTTGACCTCCATTTGTTTTTAACCCCTTACATGCTTTTATTCCCTTTACCAACATTCCGTTTATGACTACATCCTCCTACTCAATTTAAACACTTGATCGACCACCACCGTCCTTTCCTATCTTAGGTCCTTCAACAAACACCTCTTCTAGTCGGCCGCCATCAAACACCTCGTCCATGAACTTACTAGGAACCCCAAATGCCAGCTCTTTTGCCTCTTTCTCCATCTTACTCACTATGTTGTTCTTCCCACCAACAAAGATCCTCTTGTTGTTCTCTCCATGGATCTCAAAGCACAACAACTCAAGGTTCTTATTATGTTCGGAAGCTGTAACAATGGCCACGGGATGCCCGGCTGGTGCAATAAAAGCCATATTTTGAGACAAATGTGATTGAATTCTTCTGAATCGCTTGCCTTGTGGTGCTTGTCCTTGTTTCTGCTCTTTAAGGTTTACCATCTCAATATAGCCTTCGCCATTTAGCACTACTGCAACCTTGGTTGCCCTCGACTTGTAGAAGGGTGCCATCATTGTTCCCTGCACAAAATATCGTCAAGTTTAATTAATTTTTTGGTAGTCTGGGGGGGGGGGGGGGGGGGGGATTGGAATTGTTGCTTGGTTTATAAGCTCGAGTCGGAGTAGCTCTTTTCGAACAATGAAGAAACTGGCTAAGATTCAATTGACCGACCCTTATATTGACGGTATATCGATTTTTGACGATAGGATGATAGTTGACCTAAAAAATATAACTGCAGAGGATCCTGATTTCTTCAAATTTTCTCATCATCCAAACTTTCTACATCTTCCTGTTAATGGAACAAGATGACTATTTCCATTTGTTACTTCAACTAAAACAGAACATAAAGACAATAAATTTCAATTAAAAGATTACTGTAGACGTGAATGCTTACACTGCTAATGTTGAGAAACGATATTTGGAGATTCAAGAGATCCTTAAGCTGATGGTAGTCATTCTCATCTGCATGATAGAGCTTTCCATGGCTATTTGAATGGGTTGGTTGCTTGTTCAGTACGTTGAAAGGGGCGCGCTTTGCTGTTGATGAGTGGTTGCCGATCATCCCTTTGATTTGCTCTTCAGATGCTTTGATAATAAATCCTTGCTGTTCCTTACCAAAAATTCTCTCCAACGACTCTCCCTGGGTCTGACACACATTATAATGTTATCTTGTAATTCACATTGTAAACACATTACAGTATATCTCAATGGATCTTTCTTCTTATAAATATGGATTATCCAGAACGCTCGTCATTATCTTCATACCATATTTTTTCTTGAGAAAACTATCTTCTTATGCTATGAATTTGTATATGGAATATGTTCTATTAGTCAATAGCGGTTCAATTTATAACCAGTTGTAAATTATTCAAAATTCTCTATAACTGCTTGCTTTTTATACACAATCATCTCAGAAAATAGAACTTGCGATGAGTAATGGCAGATAATCTTAGACATAAAACCTATAGAAAATAAATTCTGATCAATATGTTTTCAGAGTTTTGAAGCAGTGAACTCAACTAACATCACTTAACCTCTAATATTCAATATTCTAATTGAGTCATCTAACTGTAATATAGAAGAGCTATTGTTTAAGGAAACGGATAGATTGAAATTACATTAAAAGCAGCCTGTAAAATTTCTCTGCTGAAGTATTGATAGTACGACTCTGGTTGCTCACCACCAACAGTGTAGAAGTCCGATAGATTAGGAAGTAGATACCAGTATTCTTCTAACTAGTCATGTTTGTATGATCCTACTACATATGCACTTTTGATCCTTTGCCAACCAAAATTTTCTGAACAACATCTAAAAAAATTCATCTGTCAAAATCTTCAAATTGAAATGAAGTGTCTCTTGTTTATGCAGATGGTATCACTTAAGATATAGCCTCTTTTAGTATGTACTTTCTCTAATATCGAACTGTGCTATTTCAATATAGGAAATTGTCTACCAAATTAATTAAATTGTTTAATTTTACCTTCTATAACAGAAAGAGTCCAAAACTATTTTGGACAAGGATGGTTTACATTGTATAAGTTAAACAGGAGGCTAACTAAGTACCGTCAAAGTGCCAGAGGAACTGAGAGTCCATTGAAGTGTTACAAAATTTTATGAGTGAAAATTGTTGTTTGTTATAGTCACATGATGGATAGGCAAATGAATTTCAAATGATTTGATTTTACATATTTAGACTAATTCAGATGTGTAGATCAATGTGAACAATTCGGATCGTCAATACGAAGGCGGGAAGGCTAGTGCACAACCGAAGGGGACTCTCTCTCTCTCTCTCTCTCTCTCTCTCTCTCTCTCTCTCTCTCTCTCTCTCTCTCTCTCTCTCTCTCTCTCTCTCTCTCTCTCTCTATATATATATATATATATATATATTCAAGCTCATCTACATGTACTTTTGTTAATAAAAATCCGGTTTTTAATATGTATGTCCCAAACAAATACTTGAATATCATGTATGCCCTTCACAAATATGTATTTTCATATTTGTCCCCAACAATATATGTCATTTATCTTAAATACCCCTTTAGTTAAAAAAGCTTAAAACAATGGAGAATTTTCAGTTTTTTTAATGGACTTGATGAAAAATGACTGAATTATTCTCTTCTCTACCATTCAAACTTCATTTTCTTCATCCTTGTAAATTTGGGCAATTGTTAAATGTTTTTTCTCCTTCCTCTCTATTCTATACTGCATTAAAATTACATCCAAACAAACCACTTTTTTAGAAATCATTTCTACCGATTTCTTTTATCTACAGTAATCTTTCCAGTTTGAAATTATTTTACAACCAACCAAATAGGCCCTCAACATCTTGCATTTCAAAACGACAACTAAAGATAAAAGAGATGTAATTTATCAAACTGCAATTACATAAAATAAAAAATTAAATAATTTTTTTTAACAATTACATAAAATTTTTGGCAAACAGTTAAATAAATTTTGTTTAAAAATTAAAAGGTTGTCTCAGATGACCCATTAATAGCAGACCCAAACTCATGGCTGTCCAGGCGCGCCCAACGGCCCCAAATCAAGTTATTCCTATGGGGACAGACTACACATACATCAATTTCTACTCCGAGTATACATCAACTACTAAAAGATAAGATATGAATAATATTTTAATCATTTTCTGTTTGTCTTTTAGTGGTGGGAGTTTGTTTTTTAGTGGTTGGTGTATGTTTAAGGTAAACGTTGATGTATGTGTAGCATTTGTCATTCCTATGTGATGTCAGAATGAAATGGGAAATCGCATGGACTGGCTTGTAATGTGATTGATTGTGTAATCAAGTTTTTTAAAATTTTTTTTAATTTTTTTAAAAATATTTTAATCAAGTATTTTGATTAACAGCAAAATACTTTAATCAAGTATTTTGCTGTTATCTTTGTGGGTTGTTTATGTTTGTGCAACAATCTTCTGATATACAATGACCATGCAATCCAAGTCTATGTATGGCTGAGTTTTTCTCAGTGCAACCTTAGGTAACTTACTTCTGGGTATTCCTGCAATGCATAGTATGTTTTGTAATTTCAGGAGGTATTATTCTGGATTTTACTTGAGCACAAGAACAATTACAAATCTTATACCAGATTCAAGCGAACAAGACAAAGTTACCACTTTTCTATTTGGCATGCATTAAGTTTTGCAATGTTCTCAAGACAATATTAGAACATTCAAATTTAAAAGAGAGGATCTAATTCCAAATTTCATGATAATATATATTGTCCAGTAGGGTGGGCATCGGTCGGTATCCGACCAAATATGGTCCATCCACCACCGATCTAAAGAAGATCGGTTTTTTAATTTTCTCATCCACAACCAATCCGAACCTTAATTGGATCGGTTTCCATCCAAATCGATTAAGCTCGGTTTGGATTGGATTGGATGGTCGGTTTGGCGTGCTACTTTTCACCTTCAACATCATTCATAATTTTGTTGAAATTTAAAAGATCAACTTCAATAAAACTTAAGAAACAATCTGCTATTTGTTATTCAGAAATAAATTTAAAATGAAGATTCATAAAACCACAAGTTTTTAATGAATTTTATACTAATTGTTTGAGATAATGATGTTTAAATGGGTGAGATAAACTGCTTTTTTACTTGCATACTTCTGTAATCTTAGTTTATTATCATAAAAGAAATATCAATAACCATAGCTAATTGAATTTTAGGTACAATAAAAAAAGATTTAGAAAATAATTTCTGCTTGACTTGATTAAAGTAACTACTAAATGTTACATCAACTTTAGAATTCTATTAAGTTGGGTCACACTGTAAATCAAGTATTTCTCAACAACATAACACATAGGATTATGGAGAATCAAAACATAGGTAGAACAACTGTTCGGTTTGTATTAAAGAAATTAAAGAAGACTGTTTGTATCTCCAAGAAAATGAGAAATGACTATTTGTATATTCAAGAAATTAAAGGAGAACTATATTTTTTATGGACTTACACATAGAGGCACGGTCGGTTCGGTTTCATTGGTTATTTGAAAGCCTTATCCAACAATCGAACCGGCCCAGTTGGTTATTGAAGATCAAGAACCGGGCCAATCCAAACTCCCAATTGGTTCGGTTAAAAACCGGTCGGTTCGGGTTGGATTGGTTCAGATTGGTCGGTTCGGATAATAGTTGTCCACCCCTATTGTCCAGTATCATGCATGCGTCTCGATCATGCAAATAACTGAAACATCAAGAGAGATATCGATTTTGATCGGGTCGGCAGTCAACTAACCTAATGGATAAGAGATTGCCAAAGAGTTAGGTCTGTTTCTTTTGGATTTTGAAAACCGTTTTCAGTTTTTGAAAATGAAAATTTTTAGAAAAGTTGTTTGGTAAGGGGTTTTTTGGAATTTTTTTTCTAAAACCAGCCTATTGAAAACCGTTTTCCCAAAACGGTTCAAAACTGTTTTTTAGAAAACTTTCCAAACCTCTTCATCCTGCTTAGCTCTTTACCACTCCCGTGAGGTCTCCTCTCTCCTTTACCTTCGTTTCCTCTCCTTTACCTTCTTCTCTCCAACGACTCCAGATCTGAACCCCAAATCGCACCCATCGTCTCCTCTACTTTCCCTTTACCGAAGTCTCCTCTGTTTACTTTCCTTTACCTTTGTTTCCTCTCCTTTACCTTCTTCTCTCATACGACTCCAGATCTAAACCCAAAATCGCAACATCCTCGTCTCCTCTACTTTTGATATTGCAACGTTTCGTTACTCTTTCAACGATCCTGTAAAAATTTTCGACCACAACCCTCATCATCTAGGGTTTTGCTGTACTTCGATCTAGGTTTTGCTGTGAAAACAAAATTCGACCACAACCTTGGTTGGATTTGTTTGTTGCCCCTACTTTGATCTTGGCTTTCATGGTGTGTGAGACCAGATCTGCTTACAGGAGGTGTAGTCGAGCTAGGATTAATCGAATCAAACGTCGTTTGAAGCTTGAATCCTGTGGAGACAACTTCTCTATTCTTGAAAGCAAGGTATGAATTTTTTTGGAACCCAATTTTTTACAGCAAGATCGGGTAGGATTTTGGGCTTTGAGATCAAATTTTTTTTGTTCCTGACATGGGATCTGAGATGGATCTGTAGAGAACGGGTTTTTTTTTCCTTTTATGGTCTGCTTTGAGATGAGATCTGAGATGGTTTTTGAAACTTTTTTTTGTCATCGTTGTCCATTTATTACGGGAGTACAAAATAGTGCGGTTGATTTTGTTGGGGTCAAAATTTGAGACCGCAAAAATTTGGGCAGAACTACCAATCATCTTCAAATTTTTACCTGTGAAATTTGTTTCGGTTAATTTGGGTAGTGCAGCAGTTTCACTTTGTTGCATTTATATTGATACCGTTTATGTTCATAATATAGATGACTAGTAAGGGGAAAGAGATGGAGGTGGATGTTGATGTTGATGTTAAGTTATGGCCGACAGCTGTTGAACGGGAGTTTGTCAATTTGATGGAGGAAGCGGTAGACCAATCTAGTTTAAAAACTTCAACATTTGAAGCAAAAGTTTGGCAAAAGCTTACCGTTGATATGCAACACATTACTAATCGAAAATTTACGATAAGGCAATTGAAGGACAAACATTCGAGACTTCGAATTCAATGGAGGGAGTTTCAGTATTTGAAGAATCAGAGTGGTTTGGGTTGGGATGAAGATTCCCAAACTATAATTGCGACCCACTAGTTTGGGAGACATATGTTAAGATTCATATATATCTTTGTCTTGATAATATTATGTGATTCACATCTTATTATGCTTAAATGTAAGATTATTACTTGTAAATTAACATCAGAAAATTTTATGGATAGGCACACTCGAAGGCCAAAAGTTTTCGTTACCGGGGATTGGCAAATTATGATGCCTTGACAAAAAAATTTCAGGGGTCTACTGCCCAGGGTTACTAGCTAGGGCTTCAACACAAAAGCCCCTTACATCCGATCAGGAACGTAGAGCCGATGAAGAGTTCGCCCAACACGAAATACCGTACGTAGTATCGGATGATGAGGGTGATGATGCACCGCGAGGGCAGGGGTCTCGAAAAAGGAAATCTGGCAATTCAAGTGGTCGAGCAACAAAAAGCTCGAAGAGTTCTATGGCAGATATAGCTTACGAATCGATTATGTTTACCCAACGAGCAAAACAACAACACTTCGACGGCTTAAGCCGAGAACAAACTCAACCCCAGCCAAGTCAACCCCCGTTTGCCGAAGACCCTTACTCCATTGGAGAATGCATGAAAATAATTAATTCGATGAATGGGCTAACTCACCAACAGATTGGAAAGGCATTTGAGTTGTTTGTGAACAACCCAACGGCACGTGAAGGCTTCATTATGATGAGCGAGGATGTTAGGGTATTATGGTTTAGGAGTATCGTGGACTAGGGAACTCACATTTTTTTTACATTTATTATTTGCCTATGATTTATTAGTTTTTTTTTGTCATTATTTCATGGCACAATGAGGTTGATGTTTAATTGAATGAATCTGAACTATTACTATGTTATGTTTTGGTTTTTTTTGCTTTGTCATTGTTAGATAAAATATTATGTTACTGTAAATTTAAAAATGCAACATACTATTTGCAAATGAATTCTACTTTTTTCATAGTGAAGTACTATTGCTGGTGCTACCATAGTGATGAACATTTACACAGATAATCTACACTTTCAAAATTGAATTCTTGTTGCTATGTTATAACTCCAAGTTTGATTCTGATGCATACTGGCAAACTTTGATTCGGAAGTTTGAATCTGGAGATGATGGCTTCTCATCATATTTAACTAAACTTTGATTTCTTCCATTGTTTAAAATTTCCATACTGTGCACAATACCTTCATGTGATGGGTTCTGCAGCTGCTCAGGACTTGATGTAACACTCATCTCCATTTTACACTGCAAGCAAAACATCTAAATCTGACACTTCCTGTAGATTACACTTCAAGTTAGATACTGATACATTCTATTTCATTTTGTTTGTAGTTCCTCGAAACTTCTGATTGCTAGAAGAACTTGAACGAGGAGAGAAGGGCATAGGCGATGGGACTGTCAGTTATGGAATGGACAGTTGAACAAAAATGCAGGTTGAACCGAAGAAGTTCAGCATACTTGCAAACTGGCAGCCAGAGTACACAATCTCGAGACTATATTGACACAGTTGAAGAAGGAAATGGCTGCACCCCACTAAGGAAACTAGTTCAGCCTCCTTAGTGACATGTAATTGTGTGAATCTATGTTGCTGTGATTGTATTCATTGAGCTATGTAGTTGCTCCAAATGTGGCTTTGATAGAAAGAAACTCACCCGGTGAACTTGAGAATGTAAAGATTATTAAGTAGAATGTTTAAGAGCTATATACTTTTAAAGCAAGAACTTTTACACATTTGATATATGTTTTTGATGAAACTAACTGTAATTATGGCCAGTTTTAAGGAATGAAAATGAATCTTGCATTGCAGTTTGTAGTTTATTCTGATTTGCATCTCTTAGTTTTATGTGATACTTGAATTAACTTTCAGGCAGCTCATAAAAGCAGTAATAGTTGGTTACATCCTCCATGGGCACTTCTTGCAATTCTCATCTTAGGTTTCAACGAATTTATGGTGGTCTTGAGGTAACTCATCAATGTTCTTTTGCTGAAAGTTACATCCCCATGCCGATTCACATCTATTTTGCTACCTATTTTTTGTCTTCTTCTGTTAGTAATAGATTGTCTCTCCTTTTCACTACTAATAGGGTTTTTTTTGGCTACTTTTTTTTTTGGCTACTTTTTTTTTATTTTTTTTATTTTTTTTTATTGCCTGGTTGTTTTTTAGGGTTGAGGGTTGAGGAATACTAACATAAAGTTTGTTTACTGAAATTGATGTCATGTGCTGAATTCTTCGAAAAGGAAAGGCACTTCAGGTTCTCTCACAAGCTCCTTAGTGCTGTGATTTCTAAGGAAGTGAAAGTGTAATATATTTGAAATGTGCTGGGTATATTGACAGTATTTGTATATGATTTGCTATTTTGCACCTCCAAAATGAAACATGTTAAGTTCATCTGTTCCTGTAATTGTTTAATTCTGAACAATGAATTGAGATAGTACGTCTGGAGATTTTTCTTTTGCTTATTATGGAAGGTTCTTTATATAATACCAATACAGCATCTTCAATGGAAAAAGTATAGTCGCATATCAGTTCATGTGAACAAGCTTAAGGTATTTCACATTAATACAACTCCTCACATTGAAAATATTTGCTCCATTCGCTCTTTCTCACGATTCTTGTTCGTATACTTGTAGAACTTTACTCTGTGACTGCAGGGGAAAAAACAAAACTTCAGAAGAAAACTAAAGCGAATTGATTAAACATACGCCGTTTATAATCTCATTGTCAGCAAAATTGTACTTCCATTAATTTGAGAATTTAATTTTATACCCAAACGTCTTTTATAAACTCATTATCCAATAATATTTTAAAGAAAATTCCAGTTATTTATTTTACCAAACGCATTTTATAATCTAATTTTCAAAAAACAGTTTTCAAAAAAAATTTTATTACCAAACAGCTTTTACACTCTCATTTTCAGAAAACAGTTTTCAGAAAAATTTATTACCAAACAATTTTTACACTCTCATTTTCTGAAAACTGTTTTCAGAAAACTGTTTTCAAAACAACTAACCAAACACAACCTTAAATAAAAGTCATGCCTTCGCCACTGCTCGACTATTTGCCTTCCTCGTTGATGTCCATTTTCCTAGACGATAACACGTCTTCATCAGCCAAGTTTTCTTCTGTTTCAACCGAACAGAAAACTTCAAATATCAAACTTCATACTTGAACTCATTCTTAATCTAACTCCTTTCCCGATCTGTGCCCATCTCCCTTATTGCACGTACACTAAAATAAATCAGTCATCACCATAACTACACTTAGAAATAATTTTTTCCTCATGTAGTTGTTATTTATCATTTCGTTTCGTGTCATATATATTACTTTAGTTGTCAACTGCTTGATATTTAATTTTGGTTGTATTGCAAATGAACCATTATACTTTTAAAACATTGTAATTAAGTGACTAATAAGTTGTCACAAATTAAGTTTTGGTTTTTTTTTTAATTATACTTCCAACAAATTTCATCTGCAATAACTTGCTACATTCAAACCAAATGCTTGAATATCGTCCCAGACTCTCAATCATCAGTTTTAGCGGCAAACCAACTCTCGGCCATCGGTTTTCACGACGCATTCAGTCCATATCAGTTCATAGGCTGACATGAAGCTAAGTTGACTTGTCCTTGTCGACCCATTCAACTCTAACTTTCACTCTTATCTTTCTCCTCTATCTCTTAGTTTTAGATTCCATGAACATGAAGCTCTACCAGCCCAAGCATCCCATCATTCCATGCATTTCACCAATTTCCAAACTGCAAAAGCTGCACTGCACTGCAGTGTCTATGATCTGAATCTGATATCCTTTGCTAGCTCTGTAACCTATGCTATGCGTATCATTAATTTCATCTCTGGCAACTTATTCCACACGCCAATTACTTACCAACAGTAGTAGAAATCACCTCCGAGGTTTTAATGCAGCAACCTCTACAAATTCTTAAATCAAATGTTTTTTTTTTCTTTTCTTTGATTTTTGGTTGGATAATAATGGAGTCTGAATCAATAAAGCAAGCAACGGGCATTGCATTGGACCAAGACAAAGTTAAACGGACACCAAGGCAAGGCCTACGTCATCTCTCACGTGTGACAGTCAATTCCCGATCCCCAGTTTCTGACTATTTGACTCCCTTGCTGCCGTCAGTATCCCCTTCACTCTTCACGGAACCCATGACGCGCGCTCCGCACGGGCAGAGAATTTCTTATCCTAGGTTTGGTTTGAGAAGAAAGACGAGCTATGAATATGATACATATCTGAGTTGTATAATCTTTTACTATTAACGGAATAAATCATATGATTCAATAAATAGAAAGTTTTAGCTCATACTTCCCATCATCACGTCTATGATAGAGTTGAGCTAATTCGTGGACAGATGGTTTGTGTTTGATGTGTTAAATTTCAGAGGTGAATAACCATAGCAGGGTACGAACTAGACCTGTATCCAATTCGGTTGATTTTAAGCTAATTTTGATTTGACTATTCAGGTTTTGTTAGAAATTCAATGCCGGATCTTCTCAGTTTACGATGCAATCACTACAAACAATGACTAAGCAAATAGTAGATCAAACCAAACACGTCAAAGCACACAATTTTGTCTGTTCAACTACGCCTAATCTGAGAAAGAAAAACTGAGATATTATTTTAACTACCAAAAGATACAAGAGTTACAACCACTCTCACCACGATTATATCTATCTCTCAAACCTTATTAAAAGATACTTGTTGTTTACAATAGAAAACCATTAACCTCTCAGATGAAGTACTTTCTTTAGTTATTCGGTACATACCTTCATCAAGGTCTTTATATATATATATATATATATATATATATATATATAGAAACCCTAGTTTATTATCTTGATACAATAACTATCCAATGTATTCTGAAGAGATAACCATACGATAAGAGCCGTACAATCTATCTTGGAGAAGAATTTGGCTTCAAACAAATTACCAAACATGATACCCATATGTTGTCTCTACTCAGATGCAGTCGACTGCCCTCAAGGGCAATCGACTGCAATGACCTGACTCAATTCAAAGAGCCACAATAGTCGGTTGCTCCTTGTGGACAATCGACTGTCCACTGTGCTTATTTTCCTATCATTTGTTGTTGCTCTTCCCTTCAAATTTCTTCTCGCTTCACTCGTCTTCTCTTCTCATCGGATTTAGTATGCAATATATAAATCGAACAAACTCCACCTTGGATTGCATACTCAAGCTTCCGCATCTGTGTGATTAAACTCTTCTAGACTCTTTTCTTTTTCCTTTTGCAAACAATCTAGTTCAGTGGTTTCTTCTGCTAGTTAATTCTACTTCCACCTGTTTTTCTCCAATTGTATGCCCACTTCAAGGGCATACCCCAGCATGGAGGTGTCACCCTCCACACGAACTCCACCTACTCAAGTCACTTTCCACCGCCCGACGGTATTCAAACGTCGTAGTATCACTTTGGGGATTCTAGTGGTGCTTGTTGAAATTTTATATACACTTAAGAACATGTATAAAACATTAATAACAACTTAAAACATATTTCTATGAATCTAGATCTTAATCATGTTACAAAAGTGCTTTAATATAAAATCCTAAATCATGAAACTATAGATCTTTGCTAAATCAAAAGAAGAAGAATATTAAAAGCGGAAGCACTAACCTGAAGCCATTGATGGAAATTGCGCAGAGGGTTTGGATCTTCCTATATGATACACACTTCTATGAGATGCCGTCTCTCTATTCTTCTGTTGATGGGATGACAGATGAAATAAGAAGATACGTATATATAGGGGACCATAACCCTAATTGATAATTATTGATTTCTAATTTTGCCCATCACAAAATAAGAAATTTACTTTACGGTCTCTACACGTGTTATATTACACTTTAAATTATATGCTTTTACCGATTACTTAATCTTGATTAGATCACTTTAATTTGGGTTAGACTTTAGAATAGCAATTATACATTTAGTTACATATGTGAGCCCACATAGATTATTTTCCAATAATCTCCCACTTGGGCCACATATGTTACTCCTTATAAATGTATATACTTTATGAGCTCAAAATTTTGCTATCATAACCAAAAGCATAGCCAAACAATCTCGTCCATTAATCATGTAAATATAGGATCAAAGCAATTTTCGTTACATTTATCGTAACTAAATTCATCAATGGTCACATATATCAACATAATCAAACGACATAGATCAAGTGTGAATGTGTAGCATGGAAATTTCATGCAATGTGATCTATACACATGCCTATATCTAACTGGTCCTCTTTAAAACTTAAGTGAGGTCAGAACCAAAACATGACAAATAAGTGAGAAAACTGAATTTTTTATTTCTGATCAGAAAATAACCAAATGTATAAACATCTCATACAAACATAATGCAAATAAAATACAAACTCCCACTAAATCATGATATCCTCAAACAATACAACACCCATATGAGCAGTATGCTCATAAAAGACTTTGGGTGGTAATTCCTTTATGAGCGGATCCACTATCATGAAGTTTGTCCCAATGTGCTCCATGGACATCTGTCCACTTTGCACTTTTTCTTTCACAACTAGGAACTTTATGTCAATATGTTTCGATTTTGTCGAACTCCTGTTGTTGTTGGAATACATCACTGCTGACTTATTGTCACAAAATAACTTGAGTGGTCTTTCTATATTCTCCAAAATACGCAGCCCAGTGACAAAATTCTGCAGTCATATTCCATGATTTGATACCTCATAGCATGCTACATACTCTGCTGCCATAGTGGAAGAAGCTATAAGTGTCTGTTTGATACTTTTTCAGGATATAGCTCCTCCAGTTAACAGGTAAATATACCCTGATGTAGACTTTTTGCTATCTTGGCACCCTAGTGAAATCAGAATCAGAATACCTTACGACCTCCAAATGATCTGATTTCCTATATGTGAGCATGTAGTATTTTGTTCTCTGAAGATACCTCATGACCCTCTTGGATGCTATCCAATGGTCCATATCAGGTTTTCTTAAATACATGCCTAACATCTTAACAATGTACGCAATATCCGGACGCGTACATACTTGAGCATACATTAGACTCCCAATAGCTGATGTATAGGGGATCTTTTGTATTTCCTGAATTTCAAGGTTACTTTTAGGACATTTATTGAGACTAAATTTGTCTCCTTTAGCAACAGGGGTATCCCCTGGTCTACAATCTTGCATGCCAAACCTTTTGAGTACTTTATCGATGTATCCCTTTTGTGATATTCCTAGAATACCTCGAGAACGATCTCGGTGTATCTGAATTCCTAATACAAAAGAGGCATCCCCAAGATCTTTCATCTCAAAATGCTTGGACAGAAACCTTTTAGTTTCATGCAATAAATCTATATCATTAGTGGCAAGCAATATGTCATCGATATATTGAACTAGGAATAGATGCTTACTCCCACTGAACTAGTGATATACACAATCATCAACTATATTCATCTCAAAACCAAATGAGATAATTACTTGATGAAACTTGTGGTACCATTGACGAGAAGCTTGCTTGAGTCCATAGATGGATTTTGTCAATTTGCAAAATATATTCTTAAGCTAGGATATAATAAACTAGTTTGAATACTTATTAAAATCATTGGTCATTTCATAAATATCTAATTTATACTACCCCTTTTGATTCGAGAAAATATGATCAGAATGCTATATTCAACTCCAAAACAAACTAAACTTTAGAACAGAGAATGCAACACCATAAGAACATATTCTGGATTGTGGAGACCATGACTAAGCTTTCTTAAAGTAAATAACAAATGTGTTCATAACACCTAACATTAAGAATATTGGCACCTAATATCTTAGTTTTGATCTGTTTTTCCTTTATGCAGTCTACATAGACATCAAAGTCTTGTGAAGTCCTGGGATTCCAAAATGTCATCAGACACAAGACGCTCAACTCTACCCTTTGAGATATGACCTAAGCACTTATGCCATAATGATGCCGAATTTTCTTTAATTTATGTTTAGTACCACGTAACTCTACATGCAAGGTTTCATTATAGGATGCAATTGTTTAAAACAAATAAAGGTTGTCATCAGCATTCAAATAACCAGTTTCAACAACATTCGAATTTAAAGACAAACTAAACTGATAGTTTCCAAATGAACAATAATAACCAAATTTGTCCAACAAAGAAACATAAATTAAATTTCGTCTAAAAAACGGAATAACAAAAGTGTCTTTCAAATCCAAATAAGAAACCAGTTCCTAATAACAACCAAAAATGCCCAATTGCTTCCACTTCTACCGATTATCGCCCACGAAGATGTGTCTTTCACCATCATTTGGCTTCCGGTAGCTCAGGCAACCCTTTCTTTGCATGCCATGCGTGATATTTCGTACATTTCTTCTTCATATGTCCAGGCTTGTTACAAAAGAAACAACTCTCTGTATCCTTATGTTGTTTCTTTTGAGCTGGATCCTTAGCTTTTTCATCCTCAGATTTCCTCTTCTTGCCCTTATCCTTAGAGGCTTTGGCCAAATGAGCACTTTCAGTCTTATCTTGTTTCAACCTTTCTTCCTCTTGTTCATAGTGAGAAATGAGCTCATTTAGAGTCCATTTTTCTTTTTGACAGTTGTAACTGATTTTGAATTGATTAAACTGTGCAGGAAGTGATACCAAAACCATAAGCACAAGCAAGTCCTCAGGAAATTCAAGCTTGAGTGCCTTAAGTCTTGAAACAACATGATACATTTCCATAATGTACTCCCTTACATTTCCTCGACCCTTATACTTCATAGACATCAAAGAAGTCAGAAGTGTAGTCATTTCAACCTTATCGTTTTTAGCAAAACGTTTCTCAATTTGATCGAGGAAATCTTTGGCCTTAGTAATCCCATCGGATTCTGTGCCCCTAAAGGCTTCTGGAATGCTGTGTTTCATAATCATTAGACTCATGCAATTTGAACGATCCCATCTCTCAAATACCCTTTTATCATCAGGAGTGTTTTCCGCAGTGAGAGATGGAGGTTGTTCTTCCCTTAATGCATGGTCTAATTCCATACAGCTAAGAGTTATCAGTAAGGTCCCTTTCCATTCCTTGAAATTTGTCCCATTAAGCATGGGAATAGAATTGATGTTAGCAGTTATTGAGGCAGCAAAAGATACATTAGCTGAATATAGAACAAAAATAAACAAATAAGCTCACATGAGAACCCATATAAAACAATAAACTCAAATAATGGTTAATCCCATCTCAAGATACCAGGCACAACGTTAATATCAAGTCTTTGGACAGTAACAATAACTGTAAGCGGTACTCTTGTTGTAGTAATCAAATATTGACAATAAATCCTGTCAAATAATAAGTCATTCTTTGGACTGACTTATTGTTCACATGGAATACCTTATAATTGTCACATATTTATTACAACAGATGTGTATGAAATTCGGCCAAATATCAACTTACCTTTGGGTCAGTTAATAAACGCATGAATTACAAACACACAATCATCTTGATATTTTAAATAAATTAATTTATACAAAAGAGGTAACTTTGGCAACATTTTGCTTCAATTAATCTATTCAAAATATTAGACACTCATAAGAAAATCCAAAACCATAATTTGAATTTAATCATTTCCCAAAATATTATCTTTTATTTAATTTTATGATTTCTTTATTTGTAGATGGATAATGTCAAGATAATACCTATTTTAAATGATAACAAAATCATAACCGAAAACTAAATTAATTAATCACATATTCTTTTCTTCTTGCGCAGCCGAAGCCATGCTAGGGGACCCATACGCCATCTGCACGTACACAACAGCAGTACCCTGCTGCCTGTCTCAACCCGGGCCCACACGTGGCAAGACTGCAAGCAAGGCAGCATCCCTTTCGGAGGTTCCACCCCCTGCCACATCAGCCATGTGGCTAACGGCAGCATTCAAAGCAGCAGCATTCTGTGGCCAAATTAATCCACACCCCATAGAATATTCGATAGGGAAATCTCTATTAATTTTATCCATGAAGCCATTATTGACTGAATCATATCATTATTCTATCAATCCACATGAGTATAGTTTATTGAATCTGATCATTATTGAATCTGATCTGAAGCCATCCCGTGGGCCCACCCCTGGTGCAATTAGATTTATCAAAAACACATCACAATATATGATTCTATATAAAGTGCCAATATTTTGTGGTTAATGACGATCAACTACTGCACTTGTTGGTCTGGATCAACCCTGAGCGCTCTTCTCAGCTGCCATCGAGGGGATCAGCTGTTTCTCCCTCTCTTGCTACACTGCCAACTCCTCCTCTGATCCCCCCTAAGGCTTCATCATCTGGCAAGAGCTCTCAGGCTTTGCCATCCTCTTCCTCGATAGCCGATCAGTGGCCTGCTTGGGATGTTAATCCCTCCTTCGCGTCGGATTGGGAGAAATTTCATCTCCAAGCACATTTCCCGACCCCAAGCTACACGTCGACTACTCCGTTCTCTAATTTGGATAAACTATCCTCCCCTTCTAAAGCCCTGGGATGGGTTGATCAAGATGATTTGCTTCAGGAAGAAGTAGCTAATCTGGACAAAGCGCTCTCTTCAAAACAGGTATCTGTTTACTTTAGTCCCGTTTCCTCGCTTTTCTCTATTGCTGTTTCTGTGGATTTTTTATGGCATGTAATTCGTGTTGATATCTCGGTTCCGGTGTTTATAGTCTCTCCTCGTGTGCCTCGGATGGCCTACTCTACCCTGTTGTCCTCTTCTTTTTTTCTCAGGTGGCTTTCTTCTGATCTGGTAGATAGGGTTCGAGGCAGTCGGAAGGTCCATACTTCCGATGCTCTCCCCGACTACCCGAATCAGAGTACCTTGGAGTTTTCCTCCTCAACTGCTATTTCTCGTATATCGTCGTCCTCGGTTGGCTCGGTTAAGGACTATTTGCCGTCCCCCAGCTCCGCTCTTAATGAGGTTGTTCCGTACTCTCCTTGTTTATCCTCCTCGCCTAGCCGGCACTCTAATCGGTTGATTAGATCTGGTGCTCGTATCATGGCGAAAAAATCTAAGCCATCCTCCTCTGTCCCTCTTGTCAGGTCAACTTCTCTTCTTTCCTGCTCTTCTCCTGCTACCGTTCTTCTAGGATCCATATTCCACCCCCAATTTGACGAGTTATCGGACACCGAGTTGGTGTCCATTGCTCAGGACTTGGGTTTCAGGTTAGCACCCAACGCTTCCCGTCCTATTAATATCCTTAGAATGCATGAACGTTCGAGAGTTCGGGAGCACACCGTCTTTAATGATTAGCATCTCTTGGAATATCCGGGGTCTCAATTGCCCCATTAAAAAGAGAGCGATCTTTGATTTGATAGCTTCCTCCCATTGCGACCTCATTTCTATCCAGGAATCGAAAATCGAGTCTCCTTCCCCCCGCCTTTTTCACTCGTTAGGAGGTTCATCCATAGCTAGATGGATTTCTCTGAATGCCATTGGTTCAAAGGGTGGCATCCTCCTGGGTTTCAAGGAATTGGTTTTCTCCCTGATTGCGATTCACCGTCTTAACTTTTTTTTGATCGTCCAACTTCACTGGTTGCCTCTCAATTGTGCCTTAACCGTGATTTCGGTTTACGGGCCCTCCTCGTCCCAGCAACGGCCTCTTTTTTGGAACGAATTCCAATCTTTGCACAATTTCGTTAACGGTCTCTGTTTTCTTTGTGGGGACTTCAATGTTACCAGGTTCGCCTCCGAAAGGTCGAACTCGGTGGCCTCTTCCTCCCAATCCTGCGTCTTTATTGACTGCATTAGGGATCTCCAGTTAATCGACCTGCCGATTAATGGGAGATCCTTCACCTAGTCGAACCAGCGTCAACCCCTGACTTTGGCCAAACTCGACCGCTTCCTCATTTCTCTTTCGTAGATATCCCAGTTCCACAACTCTTTCGTCAAGGCCTTACCCAACCCGGCTTCCGATCACGTGCCCATCGCTCTATACTCTAACTTTCATTTCCCTTATCATCACCATTTCCGTTTCGAAAAATTTTGTTAACTTGGTTGAGGAATGTCTTGCTTCTATTACTGGCTCGTCCGGTCTTGGCAACCTACTTCTTAAGCTCCATGCCATTAAACATGGTTGCAAGATCTGGCGTCGTGAGAGGCAATACAACACCAACTTTCTTAAAAGTTTTCTCCTTTCTTCCATTGAATCTTATGATAAATTGGAGGAGAAAGGACCTCTGTCACTTTCCTTGCGCGACGAGCGCCAAGCTTGCAGGCTTGAGTATGCCGACATCCTCCTCCAGGGCCATACTAAATAGGCTCAAAGAGCCAGAGTCAAATGGCTGAAGGAAGGTGACGGCAACACCGCTTTTTTCCACAACTTTGCGTCCAACAGGCAGCGTTGTAATCGTATCTCGCTGATCCATGATAATAGGGTGGACCTCCAATCTGAATCAGATATTCACCATGCTTTCCTCTCCTTCTATAAAAATCTTATCGGTTCTCATAAACCGTGTCTTATCTCCCTTGATTGGTATCAACTCTACGGCTCCCATTCCATGGATCTGTCCTCTCTCGAGTCCCCTTTCTCCCTGGAAGAGATCAAATCGACTGTCTTCGCCTTAAAAAGCGACTCAGCACCTGGGCCAGACGGTTTCCCGGCTTTTTTCTTTCTAAAGTTCTGGCCTTGGCTTAAGGATGATCTTTTTAACCTGTTTAAGGACCTGCACCAAGGCTCTTTCTCCTTTGATCGTATTAACTATGCGCACATCATCTTCGTTCCCAAAATGGCAGGAGCGCATGTGTTAGCGAACTTTAGACCCATTAGCTTGATCAACACTACCTTTAAGATCATCATGAAAGGTCTTGCTGCTAGATTAAGTGCTGTTATCTCTCCCCTCATTGATCCTGCTCAATCGGGTTTCATCAAAGACCGTTTTATTCTTGATAGCGTGGCATCAGCTCAAGAGATTACCTCCCTCTGCCACCACTCCAAATCGGAAGGCATCCTTCTCAAACTTGATTTTCAAAAAGCTTACGACAATGTGTGTTGGGATTTTCTATTTGATATTCTCATTCATCGGGGCTTCGGTCCTAAATGGATAGCTTGGATCAAATCCAGCCTTTTCGCTGGGACCTCCTCTATTCTTATCAACAGTTTAGAAGGCCACAAATTTAAGATCAAGTGCGGTCTTCGCCAAGGGGACCCCCTCTCCTCCCTCTTGTTTTCCCTGGTTGTGGACGTTTTCAATAAGCTGCTTCGCAATGCTCGCGAAGCTCAAGTCATTGAGGGCCTCGGGTGCTCAAACCGTTTCGATAGGGTTCTTAACTTGCAATACGCTGATGACACTATTATTTTTACTAAACCGAATCGTACCTCCTTACGTAACCTCAAGCTTCTGCTTTATTGCTTTGAGATGGCATGGGCCTATCCATCAATTTTCAAAAGTCTTCGGTTCTTTGGCTGGGTGGTGATCCCAGCCGACAGACAGAGGTCTCCCACTTTTTTAACTGCCCAATCGCTTCTTTCCCAATCACTTATTTGGGTATACCTCTGCGATGGGGCAAGCTGCTCAAATCTGACTGGGCTCCTCTCATCGATAAAATTGAAGCCAGACTCAATGTGTGGTCCAGTAAATTGCTCTCCCACGGTGGTAGATTAGTCCTTCTCAACTCTGTTCTCTCTGCTATCCCTCTCTACATGATGTCTTTCTATTATGTCCCGTCCTGGGTTATTAAGAGGATAGACCAAATCAGAAGCAATTTCTTTTGGTCTGGTTCCTCCTGTTTTAAGCAAGGTTCTCACCTTTGCAATTGGAACCTTGTCGGTTCCTCCAAGGCTAGCGGGCGGTTTGGGGGTCTTAAACCTTCGGGACCATAATATCGCCTTATTAGGTAAATGGCTTTGGAGATTCCTTAAACTTGATCACCTTCCATGGGTTCAGTGTATCAAAGGGTATTATTTTGGTTCTAACCCCTGGTGGATTCTTCCCACCTCCTCCCATCGTTTGGCCTCCCCATTCTGGAAAGGGGTTTCGAAAGCCGCTGCAGCCTTCCAATGTGGTATTACTCGTATCTGCGCTGACGGCTCCAGAACCAAATTCTGGACCGATCATTGGATAGGCAACACTAAACTTTCAACAGCTTATCCGCATCTTTTCCGTCTGGCTTCCTTACCGGATGCCTCTGTGGCTGAATCATTCACCTTGGTTAACTCCTTCAGGCACTAACTCATCCCTTTCTCGGTGGACCTTCCTCCCCCCTTACTTTCTGCGCTTCATGACCTTATTTCTTCTTTAAATCTCTTCGAATGGCAGCCAATTGAAGATGTTGCTTGGTGATGGGGATCGGCGGGAAACTTCTCAGTTAAATCTTTTTATAGCTTTCTTAATTTTCGTGGGGTTGAATCCCCTTCAGCTAGCTTCATCTGGAAATCATGTACTCCCCTTAAGGTGAAGATCAACTCCTGGCTTGCTTTTCACAACAAGTTGCTCACGGTCGAGGTTCTTAACAAAAGGAATCTGGCATGGGGACAACTTTGTCCCCTGTGTTCGGATGTCTCGGAAGATGCTAATCACCTTTTTGTGTGGTGTTCCTTCATCTCTCCTCTTTGGAAGATTGTCTCTCTGGCTTGGGAAAACCCAGTCTTGCCTTCCAACCTTGCCTCATGTTGGTCTTCCCCTTCGTCACATCCTAGATTTCGCAAGGGGTGGAACCTCTCGGTTCATATCATTATCTGGATTGTGTGGTTGGAAAGGAATCGTAGGCTTTTCTCTCATAGCGCTTCCACTATCGCTCATATTATAGAAGAGTTTTTATTTCTTTTTAAATTATGGTCTTCGAATATTAAACCTGGAGATAGAGAATCTGTTAATTCTTGTCGTTTAGATGATTCTTTACTTTGCCTTAACGCTCTTAATGCTTTTTGATCCTCGGTTTGTTGGATGGATGCTTATATCTTTCATTGTCGCAGGTTTAATTGGGGGGCAGGCTGCCCTCTACAGTGGTGTCTTTTAGCCTCTCTTGTTTCAGGATGTTTTGGCTTTGTTGTGCTTTGCTGAGGCCCTCTCAGTTACTCTAGCTTCGTCCTTTATCCCGCTTTTGGTTCACCTTCGCTCTGTTTTTGTAGCGGGTTTACGCTTGACTGTTCTGAGCTCTTTTGGGCTAGCTCTGTTTCTTTTCTTGCACTGCTAGTTGGAGGTGGGCTTTGATGGGGTCTGGCTGTTAGGTCAGTTTTGAGTCGGATCAGGCTGTTGATGATCTTTGTTTACGGTCTTCTAACTCTGTTGTGTTGGGCTTTATGGACTTAGTTTCCTGTTTCCCTGCTGGCGGTTGTGGTCATTGTTATTTATGGTTGTATGTTATCGTTATTTTTGGTTGTATGCTCCACCTCCATAGCAGCGCCTGTGCACGCCTTTCCTAAATGTTTCTTCAGTGTTTTGGGTTGGTTGTATGTTTGTTGATCCATTGCTATTTGTTTGTTTGTTTATTTCCGTTGTTTGTGTCTGCCTTATTGTTGTGACCGGGGTTCGTGACCTCCTCTATGGTCGGCGTGTTTGTGGTTATTTTAAAGAGGGCTGTTTGTTTGGCTTGCTGAGTCCCCCCGGTTGTTTTGTTTGTTCCATTGCTTGGCTGGCTTTGTTGCTAGTCCTAGCTTTTGGGTTATGGATGTTTTGGTGGTTTCGCGCTTGGAGCTCTCCCCCGGCTCGTCTTGGGGTGCCCCTCTGTCCCAGCCATTGTATTTGTTTCTCCGTTGGGGCGTCCGGTTGCGAGTCCCTCTGGTCTCGGGGGTGCGTGTGTCACCTCTTGCTGGTTGAGGCCCCTGTTTGGCTGTTTTTTCTTGTGTGGCGGATTTGAGCAAGTGTAAGGTGGTTGGCCTCTCTCCTGCTCCACCGTCCGTGTTTGAGGCGTGTTCGGATGGCGTATTGGGATTGCTCTGCTGCGGGGTGTCTTCTGCCGTTTCCGAGTCATTGGTCGGGAGCTTCCAGTCAACGCCCCTGCTCTTAGTTGCTCGCTTGCTCCTTTTCCTCTTCCACCTGTAGAGTGTTGTTCTCTGGTGTTTGTTTATCGCATCTGTATATTGCACTGTAATTTTTTCCAGCGTGTGTTATGTTTCACGATTGCCAGCGTGAGTTTTACGGCTTGTAAAACCTTGTTTTTTGTACTCTCGCTCATTATTATATAATATTTGTTCTGGCTGGAGTCGCCCGACTCTATCCGTTTACATCAAAAAAAACTACTGCACTTGTTACCTTACGGTTTTGACTTTATTTTTTTTTTTTTTTTTTTGAGATCTGTATAATAAATGATCCAATTCTACTTTCAATTAAATTTCTTAAGTAGGAAGATCAAATAAAACCTTAAATTTCTTAAGTTTCTTTAAACAAGAAATCCTAAATTTCTTTAAACAAGAACCCTAAATTTCTTCAATTAATTCAGCAAAGATGGCTCTGATACCAATTATTGGAATTTTATATACACTTAAGAACATGTATAAAACATTAATAACAACTTAAAACATGTTTCTATGAATCTAGATCTTAATCATGTTACAAAAGTACTTTAATATAAAATCCTAAATCATGAAACTATAGATCTTTGCTAAATCAAAAGAAGAAGAATATTAAAAGCGGAAGCACTAACCTGAAGCCATTGATGGAGATTGCGCAGAGGGTTTAGATGTTTTAAGTTGTTATTAATGTTTTATACATGTTCTTAAGTGTATATAAAATTCCAACAATGCTGTACTAGAATATGATTTAGGAACAATGGGCTTCTAAACACTCGGCCAAGTTTTTCTATTCCCACAAAGCTGGTAGAGGTTGTACTGAACCTCCCAGTCCCCCTCTCACCATTCATCACCTTACGACGACTCCCAAATTGTCACCTTGAGCAGTGAACCTACAACCCCGAGCATCCAGAGATATCAGGTTCCTTTTTCATAAATGGAATATGTATGACATCTTCCAGTGTGAACCATTTACCATCTGGCATCTTCAACCCAATTGTTCCATCACCCACTACTTCACAAATCTCACCAATCGTCATTCTCTCACTACGACCTGTTGTAGACTTATAAGTAAATACATATCACTCTCGGACTAAATATGAGAAGAACTCTCTGAATCAAGAAACCAGCATGAATCCACATCCAAAGAACTTGGAACAAGAAGACAGTCTAAGTTATTATATGTAGCGTTCACCACGTTGGCACCCTTCTTACTTAACCACTTGCGATAATCAATCTTATAATGCCAAAACCCTCTGCAATTGTGGCAACGAATTCTATCATTCCGTGCCCTATTCCTTCGAATTAAAGTATCATCATTCACCTCCAAACAACTTGTGGAAATAGACTCCGATTACTAAATCTTCTTTCTAAGTTCATCATCCTTCAAGCCCTTAATCACATTGGCCACACTGTAAGCATCTCTTTGGCAGATTTACCGTGTAGCATTGTGGTTATCAAGTGCTCATACAAATCTGGCAGTCAAAATATCAAGTTAAAATTTTTTTCCTCTTCACTTAGATCATCCGCATTTATCGCCCTCAGTTTAGATAACACCTTATTGAACTCATTTATATGATATTGAAGAGCGGTATCTTACTTCATTGAGAGACGAAATAGTTTTCTCTTCGAGTACATCCGACACAGCAACGACGATCCCCAATTGTCAACTTTGAGTTTCGCCCGCAAACTCACCCACTTTTCTCCTCCATGAAATTACACTCGACTTCGTCCGCCAATTGCAGCCGGATTAAACTCAAGGCTTTCAAATAAATCTCATCCCACTTCTCCAGCTTCATGTTGGATGGCTTTCCTTTTTTGTCATCTAGGGCAATATGAAAACCTTTTTGTACCAATACGTCAAACATGTAGTCCACACTCCAAAGATCAAAGTTGATCTTACTGTCAAACTGCTTGATCTTCGTGATCTAGTCTGTCATCTCTCCAAGGAACTTATGCAACCCCGCAACATGATGCTCTAATACCAATTGTAAGGAATTTCTTGCCAGATCTACTAAGTGTATAATGCAATCACTACGAATAATCACCAAGCAAATAGTAGATCACACCAAAGCACGCAATTTAGTCCCGATTTGGCTACACCTAGTGTGTGTGTGTGTGTGTGGGGGGGGGGGGGGGGGGGGGGGGGGGGGGGGGGGGGACACCAAGATATTATTTCAACTGGAGAAAGAAGGCTTACAACCACTCTCATCACGATCCTATTTATCTCTCAAGCCATACCAGCAAATACTTGATGTTTACAATGGATAACTCTCTCAACAACCTCTCAGATGATGTACTCTTTTGTTATTCGGCACATACCTTCATCGAGGTCTTTACAATGATATATATAGAGATTTAGAGAAACCCTAGTTTGCTATTTTGATATTATAACTATCTGATGTATCCTGAAGAGATAATCATACGATAAGAGTCGTACGAGCTATCTTGAAGAGAAATTAGGCTTCAAATAAATTACCAAACCCGATACCCATACACTTCCGTTGCCCAGATGCGGTAGACTGCCCTCAAAGGCGGTCGACTGCAATGACCTGACTCAAGTCAGAGAGCTACAACAGTCAACTGCAATGATCTATCTCTTCTCGTTTCACCTATCTTCTCTTCTCATCGGATTTAGTATGCAAGATATAAACCCAACAGATTTGTATATCGAGTCAGGTTCAAATTTGCCATATCAAGTGTCTTAACTTTTGAAGCCTCATACTCTAACGCGTTTGGTTGCTTTTGTATCATCATTCTCTATATATCAGTGGAAACTAACGGTATTTGTTGCCTTACTGAAAAAGAGGTGTTCATAATCGTACACAATTACACATTAGCATGCATTGTAAACTTTGAAGTACACGAGGGAACAAGCTAAGGCTCATTTCAAAGTTCAGACATCAATATCATGCAAAGAGCATAAAAAGCAATACCCATGCACTTATGTATCTTTGCTTTGCTATGTGCCAGGCTCTGAACAAAACTCAGAAATCCGCTCAGGCTGTAAATTAAGACGCATGCCAATGGGCCAGCAACCTCACTGTAGATTGCATCAACACCAAAGAAGCATGGAACTACTTCTATATATGTTCGAATTTTACGTAGGCATCATCATAATAATGAGTTTTCCTTTTACCTTTTCTTTTCCTTTTACCTTTTCTTTTACTGTGGTGTACCGTGAAAGAGAGGAGGCACAGCCCAGGAGGTCAGGGCCTCGGTCCTGCTCCTTCAGAATATGAGGTAGGTAGCAATTAAAGGGGATCGATGTGAAGGTCATGGATAAAGCTATTAAGAGGTTGTGCAGGTTGTTAAGGATATACACTTGGAAGACTTGGACATTATGTTTGTGTTAAACACGCCCTTATTCAACGAGGAATAGGCGTTCAGGAATATACATGCTATGAAGCTAACAGGCACATGATTAAGGAAAAGTTCGGTGTGTTGTCTAATATTATGCACTTAGAATGTCAGCTTCTTAGTGCCTTGCCTTTGTTGGTCAGACAGAGTAAAGCACTTTGTCTGATTTAACACCATCAACCTTAACTTCTCCAGATCACCAGATTTTAGCATTACATGGTAGTGCAGCCAGAAAGGATAAGCAATATGTTCATTTTTATGATCGGGGTCAAGAAAAGTAGAACAGTTACACCACTCATCAGTGATTTGAACCAGGATTGTCTAATCCAGATACAATAATCAAGTTCTCCTACTACTTCAGAACTTTAGAAATTTGAGGTTGTAAATAAGAACTGAGGCACCCGTACTTGTAATTTCTGCAATTGCTTCTGAACAAACAAGAATCAAGATGCAAACAATTAAAACATTCAATTTCCCTGACTAGATGTTAATCTTGTACAGTCCAGAAAATTGACTAATGTCAGATATAACGAGGAAAAGAAAGATCAAGTACTCTGTGTTGACTTCATAAAATAGTATTTGTCGAACACTCCAATTTTATGTTTTTTTTTTAATTATATAAAATGAACAAAAGAATCCTGTCTCCAAGTCAACCCACCACATCTGTCATTTTCATTTCATATCAAACAACAAGAATAGATTCAAAGGTATCTCCTCAGATCTGTATACTCAATGGAAATGCCTTTTACAGGAAACAACAATAAAACCACAACTGAACTGAACAATCTAATTGATAACAAGACCCTCTGTTCTAACCAGCAATGAGTATGCATGCAATTCCCTGGACTCCTTCCAGATTATATAAAACAGAAAAGGTACTGTACAAAATCATTATTTTTTTGCAAGTATTCCTAACTACAGTCTGATCACTCTATCCCTACAACTTGCTCCAAAGAATCATATCAAGAATCACAGTTTATGTATTTATAAGCACATCCACCTCTGTCGCTTTCTTATTTGCCGATCACAAGCTCCAATTATTCGCTGAATGAACTTAAGTGCCGAGTTATCTGGTGTAAATCATGGTGGCTAGATGGTGTAGTTAGCAGCCCTAACTTCAAATAAACAGTGTCAGGATTGGTAATTTGGTTAATTAGCATCAAAATTGCAATTGATCCACCTGTTGTAGCGAAAAAGATGAAGATATATAAGAATACGTACGAATAATAGCAGATGACAAGCCAAGGAATTGGTGAAAAATGAGTTACCTTCTCACTAGGCCAAAGCTTCTCTTTTCTCCTTGTTTGCCAGTTAAGAGGCTCTGAAGAGATGTGATACGTCCTAGGAGATTGAATCACAACACAAAGTCAGCAATTCATAATATTTGAGAGGATAAGAAAATATGATGTGTTCAGTTTTGTATGTATCAGGAGAAGAAACAACAACTAGGTAGCATTATGAGGAAGTGCACTTTCGATATTTAGAAAAAGAAATTGCACTCACTTGGTCTCCCTTTCAGAAGAAATTGAGTTCAGTGTAGCCTTGTGAGTATGGCAAGAGTTCTTCAACCTCAACCCGGGAACTCAAGCAACTCATATTCTTTCTTGTTCGGCTACGGCCTATCAACTCAACCTCTGCTGAAAATATACTGTATACAGGTCTATGATCTGAAAACCTTGATTCTCCACGAACATAGGATAACTGATTGAGTCCTCTACCATACCACAAAATACGATCACACCTTTAAAACAGAACAAACAAAATAACTTGTAAGCGACTTTGTAAGCGAGTTTTAAACAATAAGGAATCATGTAAATTCACATAATCACTTAATTTTGTACCAGGCAGGGGTTCGGCGCTTCTCCTTTGGATGCATGTCATCGCCAGCGTATCTGTCTGAATTGTTCGAGTATTTGTATGTTGGAGGAAAATATATTCTTCCTTCATTCCAACCTTGAAAAACACGACCACATCTTTGCTCTATTCGAAGCTGTAATGAGAAGCAATCTAAGGTTCAGAGGAAATAAAGAAAAATAGAATAGTGTTTCTTCTGTTGGGATAGGAGAACTTTTCTAATTCAGGGAATATAAGGTTTGTGTTTCTCAACTGCCAAATCGATATTTTTTCCTAAAATTGGGTGTGGGTCAACCAACCCATAATGGGCGCCGCCTACTCACTAACCCTTTAACACAAAATACTAACAAAGAATCTTTAGCACATCTCTAATCTCTAATCTCTAATATTATAATGGGAGAAGGTCTTAGTGTCATTTGTCAATCTACCAATGCGTGTATTGCACGTGATAACTAAAGTGAAGGAAGTCTCTGGTTCGAGTCCTCACTACGTCAGATTTTTTACTTTAAATTTTCTTTTAATATATTAAATGTGCATCACATGAAAATTACTGTTTATCTATCTATCTATCTATAATATAATATAATATATAATAACTATTATAATGAAAGAGTTGAAGTTGTAAATCTACCTACTAACGTGTAACGCACGTGTAAATTAGAATTTTTATTTTATTTTTTAAAAAAATTAATACGCGCATCGCACGTGTATATTACTAGTTTCTTTAATGAAAGAAAGAAAAGAGATTAATTCACCTGATCTTTTTCCAACAGTGCTCTCCAATTGTGCATCTCAACTAGGGCCTTCGCAGAACGGTAAGAAAGGGCAATCCGGTAATTCAAATCCCCAAGCCATACTATTCGACTAAAATAAGAGAAAGAGAAATGTAAATGTTAAATCATAAACTAGAAGATTCCTTCGTTTGTTGGAAATTAGCAAAATGTAATAACATGGACCTACTCGTGATCAAGGATTGTTTGTGGCGATTTCTCATCGCCAACTCCATGAACTCGAGGGAATCTAGTCTTCCTCAGAATCTCCATGACATCAGAGTTCCTCCTCAGTTCATCCCCCTCTTTTTGCCCTGAGGTCAAATGACTACAAATAAAGCAGAAGCTTGTTTGATGCAAAGACATGCTGATTGAAATTGATCCCTAAAAAGAACCAAAATGTGATTATCAGTAATCAAGAAACATAGTAATGGTAAGATATTGAATACAAAACATATACAAGGCCAGCTACCTTGTTTCCAAGATAACCCATCAATCCCCTCCCAACACAAGAAACTTTCATGTTCTTCACATCATCTCTTAGCTCACTACGCACCCATACACTGAGAAATATCCCAACCATTTGCTTGCTAGCAACCAAACAATACCTATCATCATCCCACATAATACACATGAATCAGTACATTGACAGAGGTATACGTTCTATTAGAAAAACAAAGGCATATGAAAATGATCAAAGAAGATTCATTATTGATATACCTAGAGTTTCCCTTTGGCCTTTCTCTCTCCTCCATAGCTGTCGGAAAACCATAATTATAAGACATTGGCGAGTAAAAGGCAGCATTAACATTAGGAGAATCACCACCATTGTTCTCATCATCATCAGAACCACCCCATCTATAATTAGGATCATAATCACTCGGTCTACTTCCAAATATAACCCTATCACAAACGCTAAACCTGCGGTCTAGTCTAGGTTGAGGCATCATCATATCTCCATCAAATCTCATACTCCGACTCAAAGACTGGAACGATCGACGATGGAAAAAGGATGAGTTTCTCTGCCTTGTCGAGGACCCTTCAAAATCAGCATCAAGCTCTACTATTGGGTCGGGTACAGGTGAGGGTGTGTGATAACTAACATTGCCATTAATACCCGGAAGATTGTTAAGGGTCCTCCTAATAAGAGATACCCACTTCCTCGCAGGGCCATTGTCCTCAGTTCCAAGAACATTTCCAGCATTCAATGGCACAATCTCTTGAAAACTACAGATAAATTTGTGGTGTTTTAATGTAAAGAAAATTGCATTCTTCGAATAGAACAAGTAAACTGCAACAAGATTAGGAATTTATTTTACCCCAAAACATATATATCGGCTGGCGGCGAAGAATGGAGCCAATCCTCGAGATTCAAGTTACTGGGAGGGGATTTACCACCCACATTCCATGTTGCAACAAATATCCTGAAACATCATAAAGTTCCCATTCAGAACAATTTGAAGAGCTCAATGAAATGTAATTGCTTGCGAATTGATATGAAAGTACTTGTAATCCTGAGTATCTGTAACTTGAGCTGCATCATGATCAAATCTCCCTCGCCGAACTCGATCTGAGCTCTTCTTGGAAATTTTCTCTGATGACCCATGTAGAAAATACAATTAGAACAGTAATTAAAAGAAGAAAAATTGAAAAGAGCAAGTAATTCAAGAGCAAATTTATGAGAAGAAAAAAAGAGGCTGTTACCAGTTCTGCTTTTCTTCAGAGTACAAGCTTCCCTCTCTGAGAAGCTAGTCCTTGGCTCCCCATCACTTCCTAAAAAAAAAATAAAAAAAATAAAAAAAAGGAAGAAACAAAGGATGGGCACTCAGTACTAATCAACATTGAATATGAACAATCAATGATGATTAATCACTGAACAATAAAATGCACTAATTGGCATAACATTCAATTCCCAAATAATTAGAAGATGAATCTACGAAACCCTAAAAAGGAATTCACACACACCTCTTCCAAGAACATCATCAGAGTGAAAGTCCTGAGCTTTGCTCTTGATATTGAACCACTTCCTAACCAAACTCTTTGACCATGACAGCTGCAAAACACAGTACCAAAATCAGCTTTTGAAATGCAAATTACACAACCCAATCCAAAACACAGTACCTTGCTTTTCTTCAAATTCTCTTCCCTCATGGTTGCCCCTTCAACTCCTAGACCTCTCCAAAGATCTAGGCTTTACTTAGAGTCAAATGTAGAACAGATAACACAGAAAAAAACAACATTATTTTTTTCTTCTCACTCTGAGCAGTACATTAAAAACACAACAAAGGCAACAAACAAGAGGGGCCCTTTTCTCCTTCAACAAACTAGTTTAGTAAAATGGTATCTGAGACCAAATGCCCACTACTTTAAAGAGAAAAAAAAAGGGTTTTTACTCTTGTGTCACTCTCTAGTCTCTAACCTTGGATTTGGATAAATTTGAGATGGGCAATCAAGTAGTTTGGTTTATGGGTTTGGGGGTGAAAAAACCAATGTAGGGAGTGTAGAGAAGAGAGAGAGAGGAGGAGGAATGAGTGGGGGAGCAAAGTATCACAATTTGAAGAGAATAAAGTGCAAAGGATTGAGATTGAGGAGAGCTCTCTCTCTCTCTCTCTCTATCGCTACTGTTACAGTTCTTCTTCTTTCTCTCTCCTCTTTCTTCTTCCCCACTCTCGAGGCCCTTTGGTCCCAAATCCAAGACCAGCCCCAAAACAGGGCACTTGTTATATAAATATAATAAGTTGTTTTTTTAAAATTAATTAAAGGGTTTTTCATCAAAAAAAAAAAATTAAAGGGTTTTAATACGTATACTTCTAACAAATATACTAAGAGTAATGTTATGTTTTGATGAATCGGATAGAGCCTGACGACTCCAGCCATACCAAATAATATACAGATATTTAAAGAGAGTACAATCAAGGGTTTTACAAGAAGTAAAACAAAACGATACAGGCTAAAAAATGAGAATAAAACAAACACGGATCAAGAGCGAAAAGCTCAGCTATCGATTCTATGGCGCAACAATCAGAAAGGCAGATGTGGGTGAAACAGCGGACCGAGATGCCCCCCGCGCGATAGCCGAGCACACACATCGGCGATCTAGATCATCGTCCTCCAGTGCTAGATCTAGATCATCGTCCTCCAGTGCTGCAGCGGAAGGTGTGAGGAAGTAGATGTTACAATTGATCTCGCGATCAAGAACCCCAATGCGTGACCGAAGTCGTTCGCCAAGGAAGGCAAAAGGAAACATGAGAGCAACCGACGTCGTAGAGAAGGTAACAAAACTGGACCAGCCACAGTCAGAGGGACACGTCTCCTCCGAAAAGAATACCATGCAGCTGCACCCACCTTCTATCGTGGCCAAAAATAAAGAGAACAAGCAATGATGAAATGGAAGAAAAAAAATAGAATCGGGAACAGTCGAGGATCAGCACCAGCCCAAATTGAACAGGCCTAGATGGATGCAAACACCCCCTCTGAAAAAACACATGAAGAGATGGATGCAAACGCAAATAAAGGTCATAGGGCCACCAAAACCATGGAGGTAAACTCCAACAGAAAATACAGTAAATGCAACCAGACCACAGCCAGCATCGAAAAAGCATCCAAGGGTGCGATCAATGGATCGCTCGGCCTCAAAGAGACCATGTTACCAGCAGCAAGTAGGCTCAACCTAAAAATAATAAGAAATCCAAGCATCACAACATCATCAAGAGTAAAGAACAAAAACATGCACTAGGCTAATATCACAGTTTCAAACGAAACAAGGAGTCAAGCTCCATCAAGAAACACAAGAGTAATGTTATGTTGTGCACTGGGCCTTCGTGTACACTCGTGTACACTAGGCCTTTGCGTGCACTTGTGTGCACGCGGCCTTCCCACCATCGTATGATTTGATTTTACATATTTAGACTGATTTAGATGTGTAGATCAATGTGAACGGTTCGGATCGTCGATACGTGGGTGGAAAGGCCGAGTGCACACGAGTGCACACGGTGGCCTAGTGCACAACGGAACATTTCTCAATATACTAATATCATATATACCTTTCAAAATTGTGTATTTTTCATATATGTCCTTAACAATATGAGCTCATTACTTATTATTATCCCTAAAAGTTGCTTCAAACTATGTGTATTTGAAATTTCTACGATTAGTGACGAATTTAGCTAGAAAACATAATGAAGAAGATGAAATTACAAAAAATGTACAGTAAATTTGTCCATTTATTAAGAAAACTAAAGAAAAAATGAGAATTGTTGATGTGTTTCAGTTGGTTTTGTAGTCGATTGAGTTTATCAAAAGTAAGATAAAGAAGTTTGACTAATGGCGAAAGGGTATTTCAATCATTTTACATAAAATCTATTAAATTAATTGTATATTTTATATATTTTTATGTTTTAAAAGTAGTTTTAACTTAAGGAAGTAAGTAAGTGGTTGGACACATATTATTAGGAGTAAATGTGAAAATACACATTTATGAGGGATATATGTGATATTCACATATTTGTTAAGAGTAATGCTTCATCCACTACCAATTTCACTACTATTTTGTTCACTATCTTAGGTGTCATACTTCTATTGGAGGGTTCTCCTACCTACTCTATCTTCTCCTACCTATTGGAGTGTGCCATCTAAGATAGTGAAGAAAATAGTAGTGAAATTGGTAGTGAATATAGCATTACTCATTAGTTAAGGACACAAATATTAAAAATTTATTAATTATTTGTTGTATCTTTGAAAAGAAATGTAATTTTGAAAAATTGGAAGTGGGATGGGGCCTACAATGTGGTCAGAACCTGAGCACTGTCAGTTATTATTAGGTGTTACAACAAACACCCCTACTCTTCTCCATTTGGTCTTCTCCTGCTCAAGAAAAAGCCGTTAAAGAGCAGAATAAAGATAAAGGAGAGATGATAGAGAGGAGAGGAGAGGAGAAGAGAGGAGAGGAGAGGTGAGGAAAATCTTTCTCTCTCTCTCTCTCTTTCTCTATCTCGTTTTCATTTCTTTTGGGTATTGGTTTGTGTGTGTACAAATTAAAATGATACAATATTTTTTTAGATATTATGACCCCTAATGAATCTCATATTTGTGTATTAGTTCTTGGAGTAAGATATGTAAACTAGTTTGAATAATTGGATTTAAAATATCCATTGTCGATAACTTGGTTTGTTTGAAGAGAGGGTTGAGCTATTTGAGACAACTGGATACATACATAAATAGTTCAAATGCACAGAGCATTATTTATGTTTAACAGAATCAGTTCAATATTTGTTTTTGAATAGAGCCTAATTTTGATTTTATCAAATTCGTGAACATTAAAATTTTCATCTGAATAATTCTTGAATCTGTATTTGTCACAACTCACAAGTTATAGAAAACCAATCTACATTTGTTATCCTCATATTGGGTCTTCGAAATAAAAAAGACTAATATTATAGAGGCTTTACATCTCTTGTAACAAATCTGAATTTGGTAAGGGCTAACATGAACTTCCCTTAATTTGACTATATTAAACATTATTGTATATTTTTGTGCCAATCTTCTAGTTGTTTGGGGGCTTAGTCGAGTCATCTAGGAGGAAGGGGAATGTTGGGTGTAGATCTTGCTTTATGCATGGGGAAGAGTTGTGGCTGTCTAGGGGTTCGGGTTTGCCTAATACTCCACACTCAAAGTCTCAAACACTAAACCCTAGTTAAGGGGACCATTACCAAATGGCTAACTAGCTTCCTAAGAATTTGGCTAACTTGGGGTTTGGCTGAATCAAAGGGCTATTGTCCTTTGAATCACTTCAGACTTGACCCATTCATAGGTCTTTGCCATTACTGCATGTAGTTGATTTGATGACAGCCGAACAATTTTGTACAGTTTTGAGTAATGGCCATTGTTTGGATCTATGCTTCTGCCTGTACTTGGCTCAACACTTTGAGCATGATTTTAGCTTGGGACAATTTGTCTCAGGCACCTCATTCGTATCTAATGTCTTTAAACCCTTGCAAAGTATATAGAAGAACCCTCAATTTATAAAAAAAAAATTACTCTAGACCGGTGTAACACAACCTATTGTTAATAACTATAACAGTTGGTTTATAGGACTGTCGATCCTGAGTGGTACGGGTGGTCACAATCCTCATCCCAGTGTGCCGATCACGTATCACACACCCAGATGAAGTCAAAGTATTGTAATAGCCAAGCATGGGCAAAGCCAGAACAATTTTGTCCGGGAGCCAAGAACAATTCTTATGACTATATATAAATATATATAAGGGATTTTTCATAAATTTTAGGGGGCTAAATCATAAAAAATTATTTTTTTGGAGGGGCAAATCATAATATTTTGAGGATTTTTCAAAATTTTCAGTAGTATGGAGGGGATTTTGATTTTTTTTTTTTTTTTTTCTTTCTTTTCTGTGGTGGTGGGGGGGGGGGGGGGGGGGGGGGGGGGGGGGGGTAAGCTCCCCCAATGTAACCAAGATCAGAGCAGGTCGACTGAGAGGGAAGAAAATAAATAACCGTTATATGTAATGGAAATGAGTTTCCAAAACAGTTTGAACATCGGAAGCATTACAATTAAATCAAGTGCTTAGAACAATGTTCCTTTTTAGTCTTGTAGGGCTGAAATTGGCAGGTGAGTTCGCACTGGTTGCACTCATTTAGGATCTTGTTTTGAGGAACTGATTTAGGGTTTTTGAATATTGAAAGCGTGGTCCATGAACATTGCATACATGCTTAATTAGCATTTTAATAATGTGTTAGGATTTCTAGGGCTTTCAATCCAATCAATTGCTTAACTTTGCAAAGCTGACCTGTGGCTTTGCTTTGCTTGAACACACCACACATTCCCTTTGTCGGAGACTGTGTCACTTAGCCGCTTACGGTCTAAATTTTTGCACAAAACAAGGATCACTTCATTTAAATTTTAATGTAACAACTAATCCTTTTTTCATGAGCTTCCACTCAAATTAGGCCCCATATTGGACCCACAAATATATGGGTTAACAGTCTTAACAGTGCTCGGGTTGAATGTGCTGACGTGGCAGCATGGCAACAATCCAGGTCTAATATTTCATGCTACCGCTTAATTATAGATCATATGATAAAGAAGTACTAGGGTAGTAGGGTGGATAAAGAGTCTCATTTTTTAGATCACACTACAATATAACTCTTTATTTTAACAATAACAAAAACAATTGTGCTTGGAGTTGTGTATTAGAGCATCCACATTCGTCAGGTAAATATGCATTTTATACATATTTTGTTATTTAGACTTTACACTCGTGAGGTATTTTGTCATTTTATGCATTTTTCTCTACGGGAGAAAGGTTAAAATAGCTTCAAATATAGCTTCATGCATTTAATGCTTGCATTATTTAATTATTTTTCATATGATCATCCATAATATTTTATTTTATTAAAATAAAATTAAAAAATTATTTATATGATCCTGAATTATTAAAACTAGTATTATACACGTGCGTTGCACGTGAGGAAAATGGGATGGGAAATGAAAAGGACCCAAAAAAATCTAGTATTATACACGTGCGTTGCACGTGAGGAAAATGGGATGGAAAATGAAAAGGACCCAAAAAAATCTAGTATTATACACGTGCGTTGCACGTGGGGAAAATGGAGAGGGGAATGAAAAGGACAAAAAAAATACCAACACGTGCGCTGCACGTGTTCACAAAATGACACAATGACAAATGACACTAAGCCCTTCTCCCATTATTTATCATGCACGTGCGATGCACGTGGAGGAAGGAGGAAGAAGACCAAAAAAAGGAAAATAATTTCCAAACTGATCCACTTTCGAAAATATTCACCAAACTGGTCCATGCACGTGCGATGCACGTGGAGGAAGAAGGAAAAAGGAAAAAAAAGAAAAATAATTTCCAAATCGATCCACTTTCGAAAATATTTACCAAACTGGTCCAGTTTCGGAAATATTTACCAAAATGAGTCATTTTGTCAACACGTGCGCTGCACGTGTTGACAAAATGACATCCGGTGGCAGATGACACTAAGCCCTTCTCCCATTATAATAGTAGAGTTTTTTTTAAAAAAAATTAAGCTCCTAATTTAGTTAATTAATTAATGTATGTAGTTAGTATTTTAATTAAACTTTTAGTTAAATAAATTAGTTAATTAAAAACATAATTAACAACTTAATTTTTAAAAACCCACTCGGACGAAACAACATGTTTCGTCCCATGTGGGTCACACGCGTTTTTTTTTAAACCCTTTAAAAATTTTCAAAAAATTCCAAAACAAATTTCAAAATTCACTTCAAACGTCCGATGTGAATTTTGGTTTTTTTTTTTTTCTGGAACGAAACATGTTTCGTCCCATTTATTTTAATATTTAATTTTTGGTTTCTGCAAAATAAAATTTATTTAAATTATTTTTTTCCTCACAGGCGAAACATTATGTTTCGTCTGTTTCATTTTTTTCAATTATATGCATTTTTTTTATCTTTTTATTTTTTTTATCTTTTCGACGAGTGCAGCAATCTTTCGAAATGCTAATATATGCATATTTTACCTTACACGACTGTGACTGTGGATGCTGAGAAAGTGATGCTTTCATATGAGTGTCAGTCCTCAACGAGTTTCTTGATGTTCGGTAAGGTTTTGAGTGGTCTCATGGTCCCCTCAAAATTGAAGTTAGTCGTGCATCCTATAAATTAGTGGTTAGATCGTTTGTATAATAAGTACGCATTTCTTATATACTCTTTTGGAATTTAAAAAAGATCGTACATCCTTTTTTTGAGGAAAAAGTGAAGTTTAGCCACCCCTGTTTCATTAATAAGAAATTAATAAAACAAACTCAGAAAATATCGTACATCTTCTAATTTAGGTTTCTTTCAGACTACCGTTGAGAGGTCTATAGCATGCACGAGAAAGGGACTGATTGCACGAATTTTTTTTTTCAGAAAGTGCGAGTGGATGAGTTCATTATAAAAAAAAAAGTGGGGCCTGTTCTTGAGAAATATATGCGAGGGTCACACCCCAAATTGCATTTCTTCCCTTTGATGAGAATACCAAATTGATTCTCCCCCACACAAGTGGGATCAAAGGGAACAAGGTTAACATCCATTAAAGAATGATATGATTTCATAATCCCAACACCTAAGATATGACTTGGATCTCATCCATTCAAGGACCCCACAACTGGTTGAATGGGTTTCCCACCGTCGGATCAAACTCAAGTAGGCGATCAGACCGTCCAAACTTATCATGATGTTATTAGGTGTAGACTAAGCTATTAGTGTATCTAATCTAAATTAAACTGTTTAACTGTGTTAGAGAGTAATCCAAATTCCATATTATGTTTTTGGCCGCATTGTCACATGCTTCACCACCCATTCATATATCAAACAAATTGAGCAGGAACCTTATTCTCATTATCAATAACCAAGTTGAAATCATGTAAAAACTTGTGGTCCATAACAATTACTATACTCATAAAATATAGGTTTTCTTTTCATAATCATAACCAAAATATTAGATCCTTTTAAAAATAACCATTTTGCCCCTACTATTTTAGTACTTCTTTTCTTCATTTTTAATTTTTCTCTTCGTTCTTTTCTTTCTTGACATCCAAAAACTCAAGTTGAAGCTGGAGCTAGAGAAGGTGATGGTGGAGAAGCACTAGATCTAGTGAAATCGATGATGAGAAGTGCAATTTGCCTGAGTTTTTCACGACGTCACCATCTCCTTCTCTGAACTCACTTCCCTCTCTCGCTGTTACGCCATTGATTGACTTTTCCAAGATCCGTATCTCTGGCTCCAGTCTCTACTCCGATGTCCACTCCCTCCTCCAATCACATCTTCACACCTTCCCCCAATCTCAACCCTCCAACAAACCCTTCTTTTCTACTCCGACATCGCTTCAATCCTGTCCTTGCATGATACGCAGTTGAGGTCCTCGAAGGTAGAAGGGTCTGTTGGTAGGGCAAGAAGGGAGAGAGAAATACCCAAGCATTTGAACGACTTTGTGCTAGATTGAATGCACGAGTTATGCGCATGAATTTTAAACAAGAATTTGGCGTGAGGGATTTAAAGAATAGCACGTGTTGGTTATGAACAGATGATGTATAAATAAGACTCGATTGAGAGCTGTGGGATTATCAAGAATTGTAACAACCTTTTCCTTTCGTCATCTTCAACCTCTCTACATCTGATCTTCTCCTTTTCTCCACATCTCAAAATTCCCAAATTCTGTAGTTGTTGTAATTGAGACATTTGAAGCAATAGAAGTTCAATTTGGTTCGAAGCTCTTTCCCTTGTTCTAGGCTGTATTAATTTGGTGCTTTCACTGATTTGGATTCAGAGATGGCAGAAGGTATGAGATGGAGAGCGGAAATGGAGGAGTCGTTGAATTTAATCAAAGAAACGACAAAGCTCCAAGGCGATCAGTTCCTGACGCTGACATCGGCCATGGCGGAGCAGCAACGATTGGCAGTGGAGCAAAAGGAATTGATGTCAGGTGTAATTGAGAAACTGACGATTCTTGGTGCGAAAATGGATCAACAATCCAATCAGACTCAAGTGTTCGGTACTCTAATCACTGTAAGATCTCATCCACACAATCCAGAATTTCAAGTGCGCAATCCTCAGTTAGATTTTCCTAGGTTTGAAGGCATCAATCCTTCAGGCTGGGTATTCAAGGCAAATCAATTTTTCTCATAACATTGAACACCTAGTGAACAAAAACTCACCATCGCCTCATTTCATATGGATGGAAAGGTCTTGGCGTTGTTTCAATTTAAGCATGATAATGGTGAGTTCTTGGATTGGGAAAGTTTCGTTAAGGAACTGGACATTAGATTTGGGCCATCAGCTGATATTGATTATGCGGGAATGTTATTCAAGCTTAATCAAACTGGTTCATTAGCGGAGTATTTAGATCAATTTGAGATGTTAGCAAACAAAACCAAAGGACTAGGTGATAAGTTTGTGCTCAGTTGCTATATTTCGGGGTTAAAGTCTGAGATTAGAAGAGAAGTTTTTTCTCATAAACCTGCGAATTTAGCAAAGGCTATTGGTTAATCGAGACTGTAGGAAGAAAAGAATTAGGAGGAGAGATCAATGAGGCGGAGCAATTATGCTAGGCAGCCTTGGTAACCACCTGCTAGTAACCTTCCCCCTCTCTTACCAACACCTTCACAACCACCCTTATTACGTAATACTCAGCTAGATCATGTTCGAAAACCATTTATCAAAAAAATACCACCTGAGGAGTGGGCATTAGGGAAGGAAAAAGGACTCTGTTTCAATTGTGATGAAAAGTATGTTCCAGGCCATAAATGTAAGAAACAATTCTTCATGCTCATGACTGATGATGTGTCTAAATAGAGTGAAGAGAATCTTGACATAATTGATGGTGTTGATCAATTTTGTGATCAAACACCTGAGATATTTTATCAGGCTTTGGCAAGACAAGTGGGTCTTAGAACTTTGCGACTCAAAGGATCTATCAAAGGGCAGAATGTACATGTTTTCATTGACTCTGGCAGTACTCACAACTTCATTCAAGAGAGAATAGTTAGACACTTGAAGCTTCCAGTTACCCAGTGTCGACCATTCAATGTTGTTGTTGGAAATGGTCAGTCCTTGCACTATGGAGGGAAGTGTTTATCTGTGCCTATTGAGCTTCAGAAGTTTACCTCTGCAATTGATTTTTATATCTTACCCCTTTATGGAGCAGATGTGGTGCTTGGTAACCAGTGGTTGAGGCTATTAGGCAAGGTAACCAATGATTACTCAGAGATGACTATGTCATTTGTACATCAGCAGCAAAAAATCACTTTGAAGGGTGAATCTCAAGTTTCAATGTCTATGGAGTTAAATTCTTTACGGAAGGAGATACACAGGAATAATATTAGCCAGTATTACCATCTAGTGCTGCATGAGGAGGGTATGGCACCTTCAATACCTGGTGAGTTGAAGGATGTACTTCAGCAGTTTGCTTATGTTTTTGAAGCACCTAGAGGGTTGCCACCGGCAAGAGTGTTTGATCATCTACTTCATATACATCCTGAGGCCAAACCTACAAATGTTAAACCCTAGAAGTATCCACATTTTCAAAAAGAGGAGATTGAAAGGCAAGTGTCAAAGATGTTGGAGGAAGGCATCATTCGACCCAGTGTGAATCCATTTTCATCTCCAGTACTGCTAGTAAAGAAAAAAGATGAAACATGGCATTTTTGTGTGGACTATAGAGCCTTGAATGCAATTACAATTAAAGATAAATTTCCAATTCCGACTGCGGATGAGTTATTTGATGAGTTGTATGGTGCTCAAGTGTTTTCAAAGCTGGATCTTAGGGCGGGATATCATCAAATAAGGGTCCAAGCTGCAGATGTGAAGAAGACAGCATTTCGAACTCATGAGGGTCATTACGAGTTTCTAGTAATGCCTTTTGGCCTCACTAATGCCTCAGCAACTTTCCAATATGCTATGAATACAATTTTCAAACCATTTTTGAGAAAATTTGTGTTGGTATTCTTTGATGACATTTTGATCTATAGTTCAGATATGCAGCAGCATAAGGAATATTTGAAGCTAGTGTTGCGGACATTGGAGCAAAATCTATTTTATGCTAAGATGTCTAAGTGTGAGTTTGGCTGCAACCAGATTCAATACTTGGGCCACATTATTTCTTCCAAAGGCATTCAGGTGGATATGGGGAAGATTGAAGCTATACAAATGTGGCCAACTCCAAAGAGTGTTAAGCAGTTGAGATCATTTATGGGGTTGGCAGGATACTATAGGAAATTTATTAAAGGGTATGCCTCAATTGCTGCCCCGTTATCTGATTTGCTTAAAAATGAAGGGTTTAAGTGGACGGATGTAGCTGCTAAGGCTTTTGACAATTTAAAATTAGCCATGCAAACACCTCCAGTTTTATCCCTTCCTGATTTCTCAAAGGGATTTGTGGTGGAGACTGATGCATCAGGAGTGGGTATTGGAGCTGTGCTTCAACAAGAAGGCCACCCCATCGCTTTTTTTAGTAAGAAAATGAGTCTCATAATGCAATCTTCAACATATGTACGAGAGATGTATGCAATAACAGAGGCAGTCAAAAAGTTGCATCAGTACCTTTTGGGCAAGGAATTTACTATATATACAGATCATCAGAGTCTACATCACTTGATAACCCAGGCTATTCAAACACCCGAGCAACAAAAATGGATATATAAGCTAGCAGGGTATTCTTTCAAAATACTTTATAAAGCAGGGAAGAAGAACACAGCTGCAGATGGGTTGTCTAGGGAATTTGAAAAGAGTTCAGAGTTATCTTTAATGGCGTATCAACCTCAATTTGAATTACTGCAGAAAATTAAAGATGAACTACAGAAAAACAACCATTACAAACTATTGATTCAAGCATTGCCCTCAGGGTATACTACTAAAGATGGAGTGTTATTATTCAAAGGAAGAGTGGTGGTGCCTGAGTCTTTGATTGAAGAGGTGATGCAAGAATTTCATGCCAGTCCTATGGGAGGCCATGTTGGAATTTTGAAAACATAAGCAAGGTTGAAAGGGTCATTTTACTGGCAAAACATGTACAAACATGTACATGATTTTGTTCAGCGATGCTCAGTTTGCCAACATACAAAGTATGACACATCAAAGCCAGCAGGATTTCTTGAGCCACTTCCAATTCCAAATCAATTGTGGGAAGATTTATCCATGGATTTTATTACGGGATTGCCCAATTTTCAAGGTAAGACTGCAATCATGGTGGTGGTAGATCGATTGTCAAAGTATTTCTATTTTTTTCCATTACCTCCCAAATTCTCAGCAACAAAGGTAGCTGAGATCTTTGCATTGAATATCTTGAAGTTACATGGTCTGCCTAAGTCAATTGTATCTGATCGAGATATAGTTTTTGTGAGTAACTTTTGGCAGGAGTTATTTCGAATACAGGGTACATCTCTTAAGATGAGCACTGCATACCATCCTCAAACAGATGGTCAATCTGAGGTAGTAAACAGATGTTTGGAACAGTATCTTAGAGCTTTTCTGAGTGATGAACCAAGTCGATGGGGAAGGTTCTTGCATTGGGCGGAGTTCTGGTATAATTCGTCTTGGCATTCATCTATAAAAATGAGTCCCTTTGAAGCAGTATATGGTCGGCCACCTCCAGCAATACCAGATTATATTCAAGGCAAGGCATCAAATTATGCTGTGGATTTGGATCTTTCAAGATGCGAAAAGGTTATAGTGAAGCTTAAAGAGAGGTTATTGCAAGCTCAGAACCGTATGAAGAATTATACAGATGGTCGCAGATGTGATAAGGTATTTGAGGTGGGGGAGTGGGTATATCTTAAGCTGTAGCCGTATAGACAAAGATCTGTTGCTCAACGCACATCTCATAAGCTGTCAAAGAGGTATTTTGGGCCTTTTGAAGTGATTAAGAAGGTGGGTAAAGTAGCATACAAGTTGGTTCTGCCTGAAGAGTCGAAGATTCATCCTGTGTTTCACGTTTATCTTTTGAAGAAATGCAGAGGGGATCCTCTTAGTGAAACTGTGGTGGCATTACCTGCAAGCAATGACGATCAACAGATAATTTTTCAACCAGTTGGGGTCTTAGGACGACGATGGATTAAAGGGGGTTCTGGATTGGTTGAATAAATTTTGATTAAATGGGATGGATTACCAACAGAGGAAGCAACGTGGGAAGATGCAAGGGCAATGGCAAAGGCATTCCCTGACATGAACCTGGTGGAACAGGTTCGTTTTGATGGGGAGGGTATTGATACGCAGTTGAGGTCCTCGAAGGTAGAAGGGTCGGTTGGTAGGGCAAGGAGGGAGAGAGAAATACCTAAGCATTTGAACGACTATGTGCTGGATTGAATGCACGGGTTATGCACATGAATTTTAAACAAGAATTTGGCGGGAGGGATTTAAAGAAGAGCACGTGTTGGTTATGAACAGATGATGTATAAATAAGACTCGATTGAGAGCTGTGGGATTATCAAGAATTGTAACAACCTTTTCCTTTCCTAATCTTCAACCTCTCTACATCTGATCTTCTCCTTTTCTCTTCATCTCAAAATTCCCAAATTCTGTAGTTGTTGTAATTGAGACATTTGAAGCAATAGAAGTTCACTTTGGTTCGAAGCTCTTTCCCTTGTTCTAGGCTGTATCATTGCATCACTTTTGAAACAAAACTCTTTCAACTAAAATTAGCCTTTAATTGAAGAATACCTATATCTTATCTTATATTTATTTATATCTTATACTAATAGGAGAGAGAATCTACCCCCTTTCTTTTTTCTCTATTTTGAAATAGAGAAAGAAGAGAAAAAGTAGGGATTCCTATTTAACTAACACGTAGACTATGCACAATTTTATTCAAAAACTAAAGCAAAATAAAAACCCCAATCCCTTAAACATAGTCTCTTCTCCTCTCACTTTTTCAATCTCACAAAATCTCACATCTCTTTTCAAACCTACCCCCATCCTCTAACTTAGAATTAGGTTTTTAAGCAAACACAATTCATAAAATTATTTTTATATGATCTTTTTAGTCTATTATCATTATCCTAATATGTGTTATAATGCATGGTTTGTAATATATAACCTATTTACTGAATGTTAATAATGTTATAATACACGTGTTAACATAAATTAATTGAATTTGTGACATTTTTTCATTGCATGCATTTTTTAGCTTTAGTAATAGTTAATTTGATAACATTATGGTTTGACAGTGATTCTCTAAACCATCTACTTACATGAGGATGATAATGAAGATTTCAGTAATTACGGTAAGGATGATATTCATAAGTTTCTCCCAATTCTCTCACTCTTTTTAAGAGTTCTATATAATTTTATGAGTTTCTCAAAACTTTTAACACTAGTTTAGTTTTAAGGCAATTTATCGAGGTAATATGTTCAAAATATTGTGATTAGGGATTTTTATTAATAATTAAGTGATTACAAAACAAAAATTAATGGATTCAAACTAGGGATTACGTGCAAGCATTAACTGACTGGACTTTCTTTGTATGTCTTAATTGGTTAAGCACTGTTTTGAGATAGGTTTATGAGTATCAAAAGAAAACCAGAGAGTCGATGGCAATTTCGTTAATTCATATACTTTTTAACTAGTGTTACCATGTACAAATTATACAGACTAAAATAATTGTGAGGGATTCATAAAATTATATAGAACTTTAATATTGTGAGAGAATTGAGAGAAATTACCTCCTCAAATACATAGTTTAGTTAAATTTATCCTTAAAATATGTGCACAGTCTATCCTTTGTGTACATCCTGATCGGAAACACTCAAGCCCCGCCCCATCTCGACCCCCTCTCCCTCAATCCACACCCTCTCTGACACTGCCTTCCACTCCTCCCTGCTCTCCACTGTCTCCGCCATCATTGACAGCTACGACGTCCCCTTCTCCAACACCTCTTCCACCTCTCTGCCCACCTCACCCTGCCCTCCGCCTCCCCCTTTCTTATAAAATCTCATTCTTGGATCTGACACCGCAATCATCCCCATCTGAAAGCAAATTAATTTAAACAACGACAATAATACCTCACACCTTGACAAAATCAATAAGAAATAAAAAGTTTAGAAGGAAAAACATATAAGATGATATGGAAACTAACTCCATTGGAGACTTCCCCACTCGAATATACTCTGCCATGCCTTCTACATCCCCCTCATCACTAGGCTCAACCTTCGCGAGTAACTCATCCATACGCACAGTAGGAAGATGCAGTTACTTTTCAATTGCATAATACTCTGCAAACACACCGTTAATTGTCTTATTTAGATTATGTTGCACAACAATGTCACTGTAACTTTATTTCTTCTAATGAATAATGGTTTGACTAAATACAAAAATAATATAACATGTTTCAAATAAACTAAAGAATCATATGTATTCCTTAGGAAGCAAAAGCACTCCTAAGACAAACACAAACATATTTTGGACAATGATAAGCATTTCTTACTATCATGTACAATGTTCAGTAACTTGTATACAAATGCACAAACAAACATAATGACACACACTTCATTTATTGATTTTTAAAAAAGGGAAAAATATGCTCAACAAACTTTTCATTGTGAAAACGATGCAACCAAAAAATGAGGTAAAAATAAGAAAAGAAAAAACAACCATCAACATTTGCTTTGACACCTAGTTAAAACTAAAGATGAGTCCTTTAAGGTTGTGATCGAACAATTTGAAACCCTAATCGAACCTAATTTACTGAATATTAAGCGTTAGAAGACAGTTCTCGTATGAATCATACATAATCTGCACCTTTATAGTTTTGAAGATGAGAGCACTGACGATTTGGATTATGAACGCTGATCTGACTATTCGAACTCCGGAGGTAGCGACATCGGATGCGATTTTTGTGGAATCGAAAATTAGGGTTTCTTCAAATTGGAGATTTGGGAATGATGATATGGAAACTAACTCTAATGGAGACTTCCCCACTCAAATATACTCTGCCATGCATTCTGCATCCTCCTCGTCACTAAACTCAAGCTCCGCGACCAACTCATCCATATGCACAGTAGGAAGATGCATTTACTTTTCAATTGCATTATACTCTGCAAACACACCGTTAATTGTCTTGTTTAGATTATATTGCACAACAATGTCACTGTAACTTTATTTCTTCTAATGAATAATAGTTATATTAAATACAAAAACAATATAACATGTTTCGAGTAAACTAAAGAATCCTTAGGAAGCAGTAGTACTCCAAAGGCCAACACAAACATATTTTGGACAATGATTAGCATTTCTTAGTGTCATGAACAATGTACAGTAACTTGTATACAAATACACCAACGAACATGATGACACACACCGTTAACAACACCACCAAATTCTAAGAATGAATCTACCCTAATAAACTTCATAAAGATACCAAATTTTCTCCAATCCTACTAATTTAAGCTATTCATTGCTTAGCCCAATTTTAACCTTATACTAATAAGTAATAACAGATTATTTTACATATCTGCCTAAGTTGCACAAAACTATCATGTCACCATGAACATGCTTCAAGGTACATGACTAAGTGAATCAAATGTCCAGACCCTACTTGCCCAAGTTAATATGGGTTTGATTTGCACCATCTCTTATAACGTACATATCCAATTGAAATACAAAATTAGCTTGTTGTACCCAAAATTTACAAATAGTGTTATAGACTTATAGTTCAGTGAGGCACTTAAACAAACAGTTGGTGTACGTGTTTCTAAAAGTTAACACACAACACTTAACATACATTTCTCGGACACAACCTTAGTTGCACAAAACCTTCATGTCACCACGAACTTGTTTTAATGTATGAGACTAAGTGAATCAAAGTTCTTGACTCTACTTGCCCAAGTTAATATTGGGTTGATTTGCACCTTCTCTTATAATGTACATCTTCGATTGAAATACAAAATTAGCTTGTTGTACCCAAAATTTACAAATAGTGTTACATACTTATAGTTCAGTGAGGCACTTAAACAGACAGTTGGCATACGAGCTTGTAAAAGTTAACACACAATCCTTAACATATATTTCACAGACAAAACCAGAACAACCACAAATGAAGAACCTAGAAACCAAGATGAAAGAACAATGGAGAGACTTAGAGTATGAAACACATTTATTTGAATTGCAAGCAATTAATGCCCATTTAAATAAGTTTTTTTGCAGTAGCATGCAATAATGTATTACCATTAACCATAGAAGAAAGAAAAAATTATGAGTTTAAAAATTATTACTAATAAAATTTCTAATATGGAAAAATAAATTAGGGTTTTCCGATTTCTAGAAATTATAGACGTTTGTTGATTTCTTGAAATTTAATTTCAATGATTTAATTACTAAAAACATGGAGATCAATACTTAGAGAGGAAACCCTAGAAGTTAGAAATTAGTTCAAAACGGGGAGAGAGAGATGTACCTGTTGTGAGGCATCACTGGCAGTTCGGTGTTTGAAGTGGATGGCGAGATGCAGCGTGAGGGCGCGATGAGCGGCATGTGGAGAGGGTGCGGCGTGCAGTGTGAGGAGAGAATGATTTGGATTTTGGGAATGGGAGATGAAGAGGTGGCTGAGAGGGTTTGGGGTTTTGTTTTGCTTTTTGTTATATATAAAACCGTGCGGATTGCACGTGTTAATTTAGATTGAAAATTCTACTTTGGCTCTTCTTTTTCTATTTCAAAATGGAAGAAGGAGAGAAGGGTAGACCTATTTGTATAATATATAGCATAATGAGTTTAAACCCAATAAAATGTATATTTTGTGAATATTCTCTTTACTTAACAGATGAGCTCATGGGTGGGTACTTTTTAAAATAACTTGAGTAGTTATATATGCTATTTTAGAAATATGAAAGTTTTTTTTGAAAATACCAATAATTTTTTGTGTGTGATTATAGAAGAAAAAAAAAACCTAAAAGATATAGTATAAGAGTAATGCTTCAGCCACTACCAATTTCACTACATTTCTCTTTACTACCTTAAGTGACATACTCCTATTGGAGAGTTATCCCAACTACTCTATTTTCTCCTACCTATTGGAGTGTGCCACCTAAGATAGTAAAGAGAAATGTAGTGAAATTGGTAATGGATGTAGCATTACTCATAGTATAAATGTAAAGGATAACATGGCAAGAAAATGACATGTTGGATTCTATTTCAAGGTGAGTTTTAGACACATCAGTCAAACCATGATTTCCATTGATTACTTTGACTTCCTCACATGTAGTTTAAATGTTTGATCTCCTCACTAACAAAATGTTGATTTTTTACGGGTAAATGTAACATCCCAAAACTGACAACAATTATTACCGCAACCTAATAATTATCAAATTCCAGGTAACATAATAATTATCAAATCTTATGGTGGTAAGATTTATCAATTAAAAAGTAGCACAATTGTATGAAAATAAATAAATAATTTTATTACAAGAAATAACTAAAAATATTTAAGCAAGACGTCTCCTTACAATTCTAATAAAATAATTTAAATAATTTGAAAATCCGATTTATTAGCTTGAAAGCTTAGTACAATAATTTATTCCCAAGAGACATAAGATTCCAGATCATTTATTTTTTTCAAGCACCCAATCTTGAAATACTAATCTGAAAGATTTTATTAACAACAAAATGAGTTGATTCCTAGAAGTAATTGAATAAACATATCAAGTAGTCTGCAATTTATAAAATACCACATTAATAATTAAACAAATTAATGCAAAAATATATAACAATGCAAGTATTAGTAAAAGAATATCTTGATTTCCAATCCTCTTACACTTATAAATGCAACAACAAATAAGGTTATCATACAAGCAAGTAATGCAGGATGCCTAATGAGATACTTGTCTAATAATTTAGGCATCTCATACTACGTAAATGATTAGATACAAGTATTCTAGAATGCTAAAAAAAATTAGAACGTCACACTCTCATGCGGTCAACACTTACTAGCCCTGCTGACAAGGTAAATATCACTACGGTCCGTGGTAAGCAGCCTTTGAGCCAGACAAATAAAAATGAGGGTCCCAAATTTTTTTCCCGACATCGACATGATTGTTGCCGAAAATTCCTTACATTATTTTTCTTTTGAAAAGTTAAAGTAATTGGATCAAAATAAAAATGTTCTTAGTATCATGTATTTTTGGCACTTGTACAGTTATACTCTAAATTTGGTAAAAGTAATGCTAATCAATATTCATACTACATTATTTACACTGTTATAATACTAAAGGCTAAGAGATATGACCCAAATGAATAGATATACTTGTAAGTTGTGTACACACTAGCTTCTTATTCCAAAAAAAATCTTAGGATCATACAGCTAAAATAATCAGCATCACTGTAAATTTTTAGCCTAAAGCCCATACCACTATTTTAGCCTTTAAGAGGAAGATTGGGATTGGGGTCCCAAAAAAATTTTAACGCGGGGGGGGGGGGGGGGGGAATAAAAAATCCGGTCTATATAAGGGGGTTTTACAAAAAACAATTGGGTCCCAATTGTCCCCCCTAGCCTCTTACTCCCTCCGCCCTTGGTGGTAAGGACAATTACCAAGGGCAATTTTGAACACTCACTGAGTGGATACTTGAGAGCCCATAAGGTGTTACTTAAAATTCTGACTTATATATTGGTATATAGACATGGATGCATGATACGAGTAGTAAAACTATAAATATGCTAACTGTTAGATGATATATTAGTTTAGTCGCATATTGGTTATGTATCAGTTAGTCTTCTATTCTCTCATATATATATGAGCCATATTGTATTCAGTTTATTCAATCAATCAATAAAGAATTATTCTCATCCAATAATCTTAACATGGTATCAGAACTTATCTTCCTATAAGGCCTATACTAATTTGATCCTCGTCGTCGATGTGAGGTGGTTCTCATCTTCATTAGAATCACTCCGCCTCCCGACATTCCTCTCCTGATCTTGATCAAAACCCTAATCTCCCCCAAAACCCTAAATCTCCAAAATCCTAGCCGTCAGCTAACAACAAGATCCAAAACCCTAGCCGTCATCATCAACATCAACATCAACGTCAGCATCGGATCTTCATCATCAACTCCAGCGACTCTCCCTGCCGTCGACACTGCCCAACTCCAGGATCAGCAAGATCAAACAGCACCCAAATCTGTTGGAAAACATTTTTGCATATTTTCCAGGCCGGATTCCGGTGGGCTCCGGCCACCAGCGGTGCCGAAAATTGATTGGATCATGTTCCTCTCGTCGAGTACTATTTCGTGATGTACTCATGTACCAAAAATGAATTCCGTATGAATGAGAAATGTTGGTCCAAAGTTAAGCACTCGCTATATACTAACTTGGATACTTGGAGAAAATGGATAGTCCCATATCAGAAATAGATAAAGTTTTTTCTAATATATATACTGAAAATTTGGACTACAGAGCGTGGCCCGGGGGTTACCACTAACGTGTAGTGGAGAGAGGACTTAGCCAAAATGACAAACACACGCGCGCGCGCGCGCCCAGCCCGGCTCAGGCCCCAGCTCGGCTCGGCTCGGCTCGGCTTGGCTCTGGCATATTTTTTTTTGCCCCAATCAAAATTTTTTCCCCAGTATACTGTTGAGGCTTTTCAACTTCAGTAACTGGTACATAGTAATGGACCCTTCAGTTGCTCTCAATCTCCTATAAAACCAGACCATTTTGCCTGCCAGAGGTACAGTTCTGAAAAAGAAAAAAAAACCAGTCTGAATCTTTCTCTTCTTCTTCCTCTCTGAGTCAGTACTGAGAATACAATACAGCTCCAATTCTATCAGATCTCTGAAGTTAGGGTGCTGCTCTTCAGGGAAAAGGTAATACAGTTGTATCCTGGAAGGCATTTCTCAACCACCGTCACATTACGGGACGAAAATTGCTTTAAAGACAGAGATATTCAAATCTCGACTCTGTATTGTATGGTTTGTTTTGTTATTTTATTTTCTGTAATTGTAACTCTTCACAATTATTGTTAGCATTTATGTTTTATGAAATTCTTGGTCTAACAATCTTAAAGCAATTTTTTCCTTCAATTCTAACAGTTTTTTGTGAAGATTCTTTACAGGTTCTGTTATCATTTCGGAAAAACAACTAACAATTATATTCTAACTGTTTCAGAACATGGAAAACACACAGATCGAAAGTGTCAATAGGCTTATCAGTGCTGAAACACCAGTGACCCAAAATGTCACTACACAATCGGTTGCGGCACATTCGGTCGTTTTGCCCACACAAATTACTGTGGGAGAAAAACCAGAGAAGTTCAACGGAACTGGATTCAAGAAATGGCAGGGGAAGATGCAGTTCTACCTAATCATCTTGAAGCTCGACAGGTTTCTTACTGAATCTGCCCCTATGCTGGCACCAATGGATGCACACTCCGCTGCTGCGGTTGATGCATGGACTCAGGGTGACTACCTCTGCAGAAACTACATCCTGAATGGCATGGTAGACCCTCTGTACAACGTCCACTGTGTCTTCAAGACGTCCAAACTCCTGTGGGGGTCTTTGGAGAAGAAGTACCAAATAAAAGACGCCGGGTCCAAAAAGTTTGTAGTCGGTAAATTTCTGGACTACAAGATGGTTGACTCCAAAACAGTTGTAAGTCAAATCCAGGAACTGCAGGTGTAACACCCCGTGTTAAAAAAAATAGAATATATATATATGCTTTGAAATAAAAGTGGCTGGTTTGGTAAATGAAAATTATATAATGGTGAAATGTGGTGAAATGTGGTAAGGTGGAGGGGGGCCCACGTGGAATTAAAAACAACATGATGTTGTTATGGTAAAAATGCATAAGTGAATTGAATGCAATATTGTTGTGGTTGATTGACTTCGGTCAAATGGCCACTGGTGACGTGGCCATTTCCACTGAGGGGCCCACCCACGGGAATGCTTCGGGAGGAAGGTAAGAGTAAGGAAAAATATCCCATATCGATAAGAAATAGAAATATAATAATATATAAATAATACAACCTATGATCAAGAGTCACCTAATCGATTAACCAACTTTTGAGAGGCAGCCTGTGGTGGCCAGTTGTACTACATAGTATCTAATTTGTCTTATAAATCGTATAAATTGTCTGAGCTAGGGGCAGGGGCATTACAAATGGTATCAGAGACAACTTTCGACACCGAGTGTAGGTAAGAGTAGGCGAGATGTATGCCTGAGATGGAGCTAGCAGATGTACGGGTATGCCTGAGAGGGAGCGAGGTGACAGCCTAAAATAGTGGACCACCCGCATAATCAGGGTACGGTAACCGAATGCCCCCCATGCTCAGCGAGGACACTGATTTCTGAAGGGGGGTGTCTGTAACACCCTGTGTTAAAAAAATAGAATATATATATATATATATGCCTTGAAATAAAAGTGGCTGGTTTGGTAAATGAAAATTATATAATGGTGAAATGTGGTGAAATGTGGTAAGGTGGAGGGGGGCCACGTGGAATTAAAAACAGCATGATGTTGTTATGGTAAAAATGCATAAGTGAATTGAATGCAATGTGGTTGATTGACTTCGATTAAATGGCCACTGGTGACATGGCCATTTCCACTGAGGGGCCCACCCACGGGAATGCTTCGGGAGAAAGGTAAGAGTAAGGGAAAATATCCCATATCAGTAAGAAATAGCCTGTGGTGGGCTATTGTACTACATAGTATCTAAGTTGTCTTATAAATCGTATAAATTTTTTGAGCTAGGGACAGGGGCGTTACAGCAAGTGATAATGCATGAAATCGCTGCAGAGAACATGACGCTGTGCGAACCATTGCAGGTTGCAGCGTTCATTGAGAAGCTTCCACCTGGATGGAAAGACTTCAAGAACTACCTCAAGCACAAGCGAAATGAGATGTCTCTTGAAGACCTCATTGTCAGGTTACGCATCGAAGAGGAGAATCGCAAGGCTGACAGTTCCTATGGAAATCAGTCCATAGAAAAGGCAAACATGATGGAGCATGAACAGAAAGGCAAAAAGAGAAAGTTCTTGCGACAGGCCTCGAACAAAAAACCAGCAGCAAAAAGGTTTACTGGAAAATGCCACAAATGTGGTAAGCTGGGCCACAGAATTTCTGAATGCCGCAGCAAGGACAACAACCGTGCTGAAACCGGACAGGCAAAAGGAACCCATGCACACATAGTTGAGAACTTGTCCACTGGTCTCTCTGACCTGGACCTCTGTGCTGTTGTATCAGAGGTGAATTTGGTGGGGAGCTATCCTCGAGAATGGTGGTACGACACTGGGGCTACCAAGCACATATGCTCGGACAAGGAGATGTTCATTTCATACCAGAAGTGCAACAAGGATAAACAGTTGTTCATGGGTAATTCTTCCACCTCTAAAATTGCAGGAACGGGGAAGATAGTGCTGAAAGTGACTTCAGGTAAGGAACTAACACTTACAAATATGTTGCATGTTCCAGATATTAGAAAGAACTTGGTATCAAGATCTTTGCTAAGAAAGAATGGATTTAAGGTTATTCTTGCTTCTGATAATTTTGTATTGTCTAAAAATGGGGTGTACTTGGGTAAAGGATATGTAAAGGATGGATTGTTCAAGTTTAATGTAATGACAGTCATCCCTAAAATTATTGTTCCTGTTGTTCCCAAAGTTAATGAAATAACTCCTATTGCCTATGTTGTTGAGCTTCTTCTGTTTGGCATGAAAGACTATGCCATGTTAATTTCAATTCTATGCGTAAATTAATTAACATGAATTTGTTAAGGTAGAAAACTCCGAAAAATGTGAAATTTGCACGGAGGCCAAACTCTCTAAAACTCCATCACGTTCTGTAGAAAGAAACACAGAAACTCTAGATCTAATTCACACGGATCTATGTGATTTAAAATACGTGCAGACCAGAGGTGGCAAAAAGTACTTCGTGACATTCACAGACGATTGCACAAAATTATGTTATGTATACTTCTTACATAGCAAAAATGAGGCTTTAGATCAATTCAAAGAATATAAGCATGAGGTTGAGAATCAACTTGGCAAAACAATTAAAATCGTTAGGAGTAATAGAGGAGGAGAATATGATGCACCATTTAATATGTTCTGCTCTGAACATGGAATAGTTTATCAGACAACTGCTTCTTACTCACCTGAATCAAACGGTACTACCGAGCGCAAGAACCGAACTCTAAAGAAGATGATGAATGCCTTGTTGCTGAATTCTGGCTTATCCCAAAACATGTGGGGGAAAGCATTGCTGACTGCCAACTACATTCTCAATAAAATACCTCACAAGAAAACTGGCAAGATACCATACGAACTGTGAAAAGGTAACGTACCTTCGTATAAATACCTCAAAGTGTGGAGGTGTCTAGCAAAAGTGGCAGTACCTAATCCAAAATAGGTCACCATAGGACCTAAGATGATTGATTGCATATTCATAGGCTATGCACACAACAGTACTGTAAATCGGTTCTTGGTATATAAATCAGATATACCGGATATCTATGTGAATACAATAATGGAATCAAGGAATGCTTCCTTCTTTGAAAAAGTGTTTCCGTGCAAGGATGTTACGTATCCCAAACGTACACGTGAACAAGAGAATGCAAGCACTTCAGTTGATGAACCAGAACATGATAATGATGAGCCTAGACGTAGTAAACGGGCTAGAACATCAAAGTCATTTGGTCCTGACTTTGTAACGGCCTTTCTGTTAGAGAATGAGCCCAGAACATTCAAGAAAGTCATGTCTACGCCTGATGCTCCTATGTGGAAGGAAGCAATCAAAAGTGAAATAGACTCCATTATGCAAAATTATACATGGGAGTTGGTCGATTTGCCTTCTGGATGTAAAATTCTAGGATGCAAATGGATTTTCAAACAAAAGTTGAAACCAGATGATTCAACAGAGAAACATATGGCAAGACTTGTAGTACAAGGATTTAGGCAAAAGGAAGGCCTAGATTTCTTTGATACATATTCTCCGGTTACAAGAATAACTTCCATAAGAATATTGATAGCTATTGCAGCTCTACGTGACCTAGAAATACATCGAATGGATGTTAAAACTGTATTTTTAAATGGGGATTTAGAAAAAGAAATATACATGAAAAAACCTGAGGGTTACGTAGTTTATGGATAAGAAAACAAGGTGTGCAGACTTGCAAAATTCCTGTACAGACTGAAATAAGCTCCAAAGCAGTGACATGCAAAATTTGATAATGTTATGATGTCAAATGGTTTCAAAATAAATAAATGTGATAAGTGTATCTACATCAAAGATACTCTAAATGGATATATTCTGGTGTGTCTGTATGTAGATGACATGCTCATTATTGGGAGCAATAACGACATTATCAAACAAACTAAGAGCATGCTTAGTGGCAAGTTTGATATAAACGATTTAGGAGTTGTAGACGTCATACTAGGAATCAAAGTTTCCAGGATTTCTGAAGGAATTACTTTGTCTCAAGCTTATTATGCGGAGAAAGTACTTGAAAGGTTCAAGAATTACTCGAATGGGACTGCCAAAAGTCTTGTGGATCCCAGTCTTCACTTGTTCAAAAACACAGGTGACAGAATATCACAACTGGAATATGCACGTGTAATCGGTAGTCTTATATACTTAACAAATTGTACAAGACCGAACCTAGCACATTTAGTAAATTTACTGAGCCGCTACACAAGTAATCCAGAACGAAGTCACTGAAAAGGAATAACTAGAGTATTGAACTACCTGCGACATACTCAGAGTTATGCACTGCATTACACCAGATATCCACCAGTACTAGAAGGCTACAGTGATGCCAACTGGATATCGGACTCCAAGAACTCAAAATCTACAAGTGGGTATGTCTTCACACTTAGTGGTGCAGCTGTTTTATGGAAATCCTCTAAACAAACGTTATTGGCTAGATCCACCATGGAATCTGAGTTTATTGCTTTAGACAAAGCGGCTGAGGAAGCAGAATGGCTTCGAAACTTTTTAGAGGATATCCCTATGTGGGAAAAACCAGTGTCTGCTTTATGTGTACACTATGACAGCCAATTGGCTATAGCACGGGTACTGAGTTTTATGTATAATAGTAAGTCTCGTCATATCAGAAGGCAACACAAAACCATTAGACAACTTATCTCAAATGGAGTAATCTCTATAGAGTATATAAAATCGGTCGACAACCTAGCGGATCCAATTACTAAAGGTTTATCGTGAGAGCAAGTTGTAAGATCATCAAGAGGAATGGGTTTAAAGCCTATGAAGAAAGAGGATACTTGATGGAAACCCTACCTAGGAATTGGAGATCCCAAGATCTATGTTCAAGGGGACAACCAAATCTTGTTGAACCGACGTGAGCACTGAGAGATTAAAATATCATACCCACTCTTAGGATAATAAAACAGTGCTGCCAGCAAAGAGTTAGGAAAAGCTTGGCTTTTAATGATTCCCATAGCTTTGAAATAAAAATAGGGTATGGCAGGATACTCTTTATGGGCAATCACCTTGTGAGTGTGAAATGGGGCCGTTTCTAGGAGAATGAAGAGAGGCTACATTCTTCAAGTTCACTCACGATTAACCAGGGTTGTTCAAGGCCAAAATGAACACAATAAGAGAACTTAGTTCTGTGAGGAGATGAAACTGTGTGACAGTTATTATCTAGGTTCACATCTGATATGGCTAAAATTGGGGTTAAATCGGGACCGTCCAGATCGAGCGCGAATCTTGAAGCACGGGGGTAAAAAGGTAATTTCACATACAGATGGATCCAAAATGGGTATTGGGTCTCCGCCTCACGAAACCAACCGCCCGCGAATAGATCCGCTCCAACAGGGCGCGGGTTCCGACCCGATACAAGCCCAATCCACCAAGGGAGAATCAAGCCACTGATTTGATTAGATCAAATCAATAAGCTTGATTTGCTCTCACCAGGGAATCAAGGCCTACTTTCCTAAAACAGAATAGGAGGATTTTGCTCCTAACTGTTAGGCAGGAAATCAGGCCCCAAATCATTCCGAAGGCGACTATAAATACAGCCCCTCTACCACCAAGACCAGGTTAATCACTTTTTCACCACCTAAGCTCTTTCTTAATCTTTTACTGATTACTGACAAGAGCGTCGGAGGGTGCGTCGCCGGAATCAACCCCGGTGTCTCGCACTTCCCTGCAGGTTGCGGCGGGAGCAAGAAGGCCGAGTCAGCTGTTCAGGTTTTCCTCGGATCCACAAATTCTATCTGTTTACCCCCACACCGAAATCAGCGGTAACAGATTGGCGCCGTCTGTGGGAAAACCACACGAACAGTCTCAGTCCATTCTCCGCCTTCCTCTGCAGCCATGCCGCCGAAGAAGAACAGATCCAGAGGGTCGAACCGTGGGGGCAACCCCACCGACCCGGCGAATGAAGCTCCGGTCAACCCTATCCTTCAGTCCAACCTCCCTCCGCTGACCCAGCAGGTCCCACCTCCTCCTCCTCCTCAGCAGCAGCCCAACAACGGTCCGTCCGGTCATAACGGTCGGAAGGAGAAGCAGCCAGTCAATCCGGGCCACGTCTCGGTCCACAATGGGTCCTCGGACTCGATGGCTTCCCATCACCCCGACCTCCGCATTACACTCCAAAACCGCCATAAGGACGACGACCTCCGTACCCATCTTGACGAGAGGCGGGCCCGAGAGGGAGCCTCCCGCCAGCGTCAAGGTGAGCGGTCGCCACGTCGTCGGGACGGCAGAAGGTCCCCGGAATGCAGAGGCCGAGCGACGTCCCCTGAGCGCCGAAGGAGGAGGTCCCGGTCCCCCAGGGATCGGCGCCATCCGAGGGACCGAGATATGCCCATCAGCCGAGCCGAGTTCCTCCAGTTTCAAGAGACCGTTCTGCAAGCCCTCAATCTCCGACAGAACGCCCAGAATGCTCAGAGGGTTCCGACGCCCCCCAGGGATCCCAGTCCCCGGCGCCGAACCCGGAGTCCTTCCCCGGCTCCCAGCCGACAGCAACGGCAACAGAGTCCTCGGCGCTCCCAGGAGTACCGGCACCGCAGTCCACACTCCCCTTCCTACGAAGAGGAGTCCGGAGGGTCGTACGACTACCAGCGGAGGGACGGCGCCCTCATCCGCCGTATCCATGAGGTGGAGAGGCACATCGGCCGCATGGACAGGGAGGAAGAGTCCCGAGCCGGGACCTTCCGTCCTAGCCGACCCCCCTTCTCGCGGTCGATCATGGAGGCCCACATACCGAGGAACTTCAAACCGCCACAGTTTGAAACATACTCTGGGGAGTCCGACCCAGTCGACCACGTCGAGAGCTTCAAGACCCTGATGCTGATCCATCAAGCTTCCGACGCAGTGCTCTGCAGGACCTTCCCTGCCACCCTCCGGGGGTCGGCTCGGGAATGGTATTCTAGGCTCGCCCCCTCGTCCATCTTCTCATTCAAACAGTTTGAGACACTGTTCATTACTCACTTCGTGAGTAGCCGACGAGCCGAGAAGACGAGTCTTTCCTTGCTGAACCTGCGGCAGGAGAAGCAAGAAAAGTTACGGGACTATGTGAAAAGATTTACCGCGGAAGTCAGGTCAATTGCCTCCTTGGACCAGTCCGTGGCTACCGTGGCGTTCCAGTCGAACGTCCTTAACGCCAACCTCCGATCATCCCTGGCCAAGAAGCCCCCGCATGACTTCGCCGACCTCCTCCTGAGGTGCGAGAAGTACATCCGGGCGGAGGAGGCCGAAGCCCTTCCGAGCTTCGGGGGCACCGCCGCGGGGTCAAAGAGGAAGGCGACGGGAGAAGAAGGGTCCAAGAAAGCTCAGAAGGACATGGGCGGTCAGCGCCGCCCTCCCCCCAGGTTCGAGAAGTTCACTCCCCTCACCACTAATGTCTCTACTATCCTCATGGAGGTGGAGAAGGAGGGAATCATTCCTCCGGCCCCGAGGATGCACACTCAGGCGAAGAGGAGGAACAAAGATAAGTGGTGTCGTTACCACCGAGACCATGGGCACGACACAAACGACTGCCGAGCTCTTAGAGATGAGATCGAAGCACTCATTCGGAGGGGGTAGTTGGCCAAGTTCGTGAAAGGTAACGATCGAACAGATCGGAACTCACCTCCCCCTCGGGGGGCTAACAAGCGCTCCGAGCGGCGCGAGGAGACACCCGAGTTCGAAGAAGAACGGGTTCTGCACCTGATCCACGGAGGCCCAATGGGGGGCTCCTCTAATTCCTCCCAAAAGGCCTTCGTCCGGGAAGTCAACTCGGTCCACAGTGCCCCTCCCCCGAAGGGTCTCGGCGTCCCTGTGTCTTTCTCCGATGCCGACCTTGAAGGAGTCCGAACCCCCCATTGCGATGCCCTCGTCATCGACCTCCGCATGGCCAATTTCAAGGTGCAGAGGATTTTGGTGGACAATGGGAGTTCGGTCAACATCCTATTCCTTCGGCCTTTCAAGGCCTGCAGCTGTCCCGGGACCGTCTTAAGCTGGCCGGCTATACTCTCCACGGGTTCACGGGGGTCCCGGTAACCGTCGAAGGGGTGATAACCCTAGACGTTACTGCGGGAAGCACCCCTACCACCCGGACCGAGCCGATGGACTTCATGGTCGTCGACGTCCCGGCAGCATACAATGTCATCCTAGGCCGTCCCGGCCTAGCCACTCTTGAGGCTGTCCCCTCGGCATACCACTTGAAGATGAAGTTCCCCACTCGTTCGGGGGTAGGGGAAGTCAGGGGAAGCCAGGAAACAGCTCGGAAGTGCTACATGACTTCCACCGGGGGACCAGTGCTCTCGCTCGAGACACTCGAGATCCCCGAGCCGAAGGCTCGCCCAACGTCCGAGCCAGCGGACGAGTTAGAAGAAGTACTCTTCTCCGACGAGGATCCGAGCCAAAAATTCCTCGTCAGCAAGTCCTTGCCGACCGTGCTATTCTCCGACTTAGTGAGGTGCATCCGGGATAACCGCGACCTGTTTGCTTGGTCGGCCGCGGATATGCCCGGCATCTCCGAAGACTTGCTCGTCCACCGCCTAAGCGTCGAACCAGGGTGCAAACCGGTTCAGCAGAAGAGGCAAAAGTTCGCTCCCGAGCGACAGCAGGCAATCAAGGAGGAAGTGGATAAGCTGCTGAAGGCCAAGTTCATCCAGGAGGTAAATTATCCCGAGTGGCTATCGAATGTCGTGATGGTCAAGAAGTCCAATGGCTCATGGAGGATATGCATCGACTTCACCGACCTCAACAAAGCGTGTCCGAAGGATCCCTTCCCTCTCCCAAACATCGACACCCTAATCGACGCCACCTCGGGCCATGAGCTCCTCAGCTTCATGGATGCCTTCTCAGGGTACAATCAAATCCGGATGTTCCCTCCGGACATCCCGAAGACCTCCTTCGTCACCGACCAAGGCCTCTACTGCTACCGAGTAATGCCGTTCGGTTTGAAGAACGCCGGCGCCACCTACCAGCGCCTCGTCAACAAGGTTTTTCAGCATCAGATCGGCCGAAACATGGAGGTGTACGTTGATGACATGCTCGTCAAGAGCATCCGCTGCACCGACCATGTAGCCGACCTCCAGGAGGCTTTCGGTGTGTTGAGGAAGTACAACATGCGGCTAAACCCGAACAAGTGTGCGTTCGGAGTCTCCTCTGGCAAGTTCCTCGGTTTCATGGTGAGCCAGCGGGGAATTGAAGCTAACCCCGAGAAGATTAAAGCCATATTAGACATGGCCCCGCCTCGGAACGTCAAAGAGGTGCAGAAGCTCACCGGTCGGCTCGCAGCCATCGGTCGGTTCCTCTCCAAGTCAGGGGAAAAGTGCCTCCCCTTCTTCAAAGCACTCCGGGGCGCTAAAGGATTTGAATGGGGCCAGGCACAGCAAGAATCGTTCGACCATCTGAAAGCCTATCTGGTGAACCCCCCTCTGCTCAGTAAGCCAATCCCGAGCGAGCCCCTCTTCATCTACTTGGCCGCTTCCGAGCAGACCTTGAGCGCTGTTTTGGTAAGAGAAGAAGACCGGACCCAAAGGCCCATTTACTACGTGAGCAAGGTGCTTCGGGACGCCGAGCTCCGCTATCCGAGGATAGAGAAGATAGCCTACGCTTTGGTCATGGCAGCAAGAAAGCTTCGGCCCTACTTCCAATCTCACTCGGTCGTCGTCCTCACCGATCAACCCCTCAAGCAAGTCCTCCATAAGCCCGAAACCTCGGGCCGGCTGATGAAGTGGTCTATAGAGCTGAGTCAGCACGACATCTCCTATCAGCCTCGGACGGCAATAAAGGCACAGGCTCTCGCCGACTTCATTGTAGAGTCCACCATCCCTGAGGTCGGCCACGTCCCGAATGGGCCCCCCATTTGGACAGTCTTTGTAGACGGATCCTCTTGCAGTGAAGGAAGTGGCGCCGGCATTATCCTGAACGGCCCTGACAGCTTCGTCCTGCAGTATGCGATCCGCATGAACTTCAAGCCCTCGAACAACGAGGCGGAGTATGAGGCTCTCATAGCTGGCCTCGGACTCGCACGAAGTGCTGGGGCTCAGCGCCTTCGGATTCACAGTGACTCCCAACTAGTCGTGAACCAGGTCTTGGGCGAATATGAGGCCAGGGACGAGCGAATGGCGAAGTACCTCGCCAAGGTCCGGGACCTCATGGGCCGGTTCGAAGAAGCCATCATCCAACGGGTCCCCCGGGAGGAGAACTCACAGGCTGACGCCCTCTCCAAGCTGGCTTCGTCTTCTCTGCAAGGTCTCGAACAGACCGTACTGATTGAAGTCCTCTCTAAACCGAGCATCGAAGACGAGACACCTCGCTCGGTGGAGTCATTGCCGGTCATGCTGCAGGACAATTGGATGAAGCCACTGGTAGAATTCTTAAGGGATGGAGTTCTGCCCTCAGATCCCAAAGAAGCACGCCGAGTCAGAACCCGGGCCGAGCGATATGTCTTGATCGAGGGCATTTTGTACAAACGCTCCTTCTCTCAAATAGATGGCCGACCTTATCTAAGGTGCCTCTCTCCAGAACAGGCCGAATATGCCCTACAGGAGCTTCACGAAGGCATCGGAGGAGCGCACTCCGGATTTAGGTCTTTGGCCCGGAAAGCTTTGAACTATGGGTACTTCTGGCCGACCCTTCTTCAAGATGCCGAGCGACATGTTCGGCAATGCAGCTCCTGCCAGAGGCACTCCAACATCCGACGTCTCCCCCAGGCCAACCTCACCTCCCTATCGAGCCCTATCCCCTTCGCGATGTGGGGAATGGACTTACTAGGGCCTTTCCCTCCAGCTCCGGGTCAGCTCAGGTTCTTAGTCGTAGCCATCGACTACTTCTCGAAGTGGGTCGAGGCCGAGCCCCTCGCCACTATAACCGAGAACAAGGTGGTGCAGTTCTTCTGGAAGAGCATTATATGCAGATTCGGCGTCCCCCGCGTCCTCGTGACGGACAATGGGACTCAGTTCACTGGCACAGCATTCCGAGCCCTATGCGACGACCTCGTCATTCAACAGCGCTTCTCGTCCGTCTCACACCCTCAGTCGAACGGACAGGCCGAGAACGCTAACAAGCAGATCCTCGCGGGAATCAAGAAGAGGTTGGACAAGTGCTCCAAAGGATTGTGGGTCGACCAACTCCCTAATGTGTTGTGGAACTACCGCACAAGCAAGTGGACGCCCACCGGAGAGTCCCCTTTCAGCCTTACTTATGGGGCCGAGGCCGTGATACCCCTCGAGGTCGGAATTCCTTCCCCTCGACTCATAGCCTATGACGAAGCGCAGAATGCCAGGGACCTCAGAGGAAACTTGGACCTGATAGATGAACTGAGGGAAAGGGCATCGATTCGGCAACAGAATTACAGAAGGAGAGTGGAGCTAGCGTACAATAAGAAGGTCCGACCCGCCAACCTTGAGCAAGGAGATTTGGTGTTGAGAAAGCTAGCCATATCCCTCCCCAGTCAGAGGAGCAAGCTAACTCCGAATTGGGAAGGGCCGTACCGAATCACAAAGGTTGTCCGGCCTGGGGCATACCGGCTCGAAGACATGGATGGCAGAGAGCTTCCGAGGACCTGGAATGCCGACCACCTCCTGAAATACCAAGAGAGCGCTCCGGCGCCTCTCTAAGTAATCCGAGGTGTCGAACCATTCCTCTCCTCCAACTTGTAACCCATTTTTTCTCAAATTGTATTATGTAAAACGGTTCGCCGTCGAATATCAATAAAGAAAGCTCTGTTATGTTTATGAATATGCATGTCACTCTTCCCTCTTATCACCTACGTTTCATGTTGCGATCTCAACCAATGGTTCGGAGTCCACGTTCGGCTCGGCCTCTTTCCCTCAGTTTGTCCCCGGACGGACTAGAGGCGGACCGCCGTTCCGAACTGCTCCCACAGCCGTTGAACTATACCGATGGTTCGGAGTCCAACACTCGGCTCGACTTTACCTCCTCGGCTCGTCTCCGGACGAACCAGGGATAGATCGCCGTTCGGAATTGCTCCTGCAGCCGTTGAACTATACCGATGGTTCGGAGTCCAACACTCGGCTCGACTTTACCTCCTCGGGTCGTCTCCGGACGAACCAGGGGTAGATCGCCGTTCGGAATTGCTCCTGCAGCCGTTGAACTATACCGATGGTTCGGAGTCCAACACTCGGCTCGACTTTACCTCCTCGGGTCGTCTCCGGACGAACCAGGGGTAGATCGCCGTTCGGAATTGCTCCTGCAGCCGTTGAACTATACCGATGGTTCGGAGTCCAACACTCAGCTCGACTTTACCTCCTCAGCTCGTCTCCGGACGAACCAGGGGTAGATCGCCGTTCGGAATTGCTCCTGCAGCCGTTGAACTATACCGATGGTTCGGAGTCCAACACTCGGCTCGACTTTACCTCCTCGGCTCGTCTCCGGACGAACCAGGGGTAGATCGCCGTTCGGAATTTCTCCTGCAGCCGTTGAACTATACCGATGGTTCGGAGTCCAACACTCGGCTCGACTTTACCTCCTCGGGTCGTCTCCGGACGAACCAGGGGTAGATCGCCGTTCGGAATTGCTCCCACACTCGTCGAGCTCCAGCGATGGTCCCGGGGTCCAACACTTGGTTCCTAGTCCATCTAAACTACTCCGGTAGGTCGATGCCGGACCTTCATTCGAACGCAAAAGTCCGAACTCTCCTAACTACTAGCCGAAGACCGAAGACCCACAAATCCGGTCGGCTTCCGAGCAAGTGGCTTCCCGAGCGTGTAAACGGGGAAAACACATTTTCCCCTCAACTTTCGTACGTGATCTCGATCAGACGGCTCAGATCTAGCCATCTGCGCAAAACGACAAGATAACGTTTTCTTGGGAACTGAGCCGCATCGAGATTCGCACTTACGTTCGATGGCTCAGATCTCGCCACCTACTCTAAGCGACAAAACAACACTTTTTTGGGTACGGAGCATTGTCGTACCGTGTCAGATCCACTAAATGACAAAGAGCCGCACTCCTGGAGATCCCTTCGGCTAAACAGACGCTCTCGTCTCAAAGATCTCGGCACGACCGATACAGTTACAAGCAAGAACAAACATACAAAGCAACGAAAGGGAATTTTATTAAGTGTCGGCGCATAATACAAAACATTCCATTACAAAGTGTCGGCAAACAAAACACACAATGCCCGACCCACTACACTTGTCTCTCATACAAAAACGTCCTCACTAAACTGTTCGTCCTCCTCGGCTGACACCTCCTCCTTCTCCCCCCGGAGCCTCGCCATCACACCACGCAGATGCCCCATCTCTGAGAGCAGGTCATCCCGCTCGGAGACGATCTTCGACTGAATGTGCCGAATGCTTTTGACCCGAAGAGCGTTGCTGAACGCGGTCTGCGAGTCTTCATCCTCCCATGCGAGGTTCAGCTCGACGATCTTGTTCTCCAAGCGTTGGATCTCGGATTCCCGGAGACTGAGGACCAACGAAAGGTGGTCCCACTCACTCTCGGCTCGGCGTAACTTCATATCGGCGCTCCTAGGGCTCAGAACCACTGTTCCAGAGGTGGCCTCGGATTCAGAGCTATCATCCGAACGCTCGGAGTCCGAGCCATGGATCGTCACAACGAGCTGAAAAGAAGAGAAAACGAATAACACAGTTTCAATACACTGCCGGAGTCTAACACTTGGAAATTTTTCATAATTATTTGCATTCAGACATGATAGCGTTACAGCCGGTCGGTCGACCCTACAGCTAAGTTGTTACAACAATCAACAAAAATAGAAAAAACGACAGAATCAGAGCCTCTTCGGAAGGGGAATGCTTCGGTTTAGGGAAACACGAGGACGGCGAGGCCTGCCCTCCGAGCCCGACCCTAAACCTACGAAGCGTGATCCCCCTTCGCTACTAGCTCTAACGGCGACGCCGGCCGAAGCCCCGCTCGACGAGGCTGCCGCGCTGCTCTGAGCGTCGGCTGGACTCCGCCTGGTCAACGGCGTGCGCATCGCAAGTTCATGAAATGTTATCCCCCTCTCGCTTTCTTCGCGAGTACACGAAGTGCTGCGTACGTTAGCCCTGACCGGTGCCGGCTTGAGCGACGCGATCTCTTCCTCCAGTTCGATAATCCTATCCCTCAAGACGTCATCCTTCGCCAACTTCTTCGGTCGCGGAGCCGACAACGAGCCCGAGGCATTGGCGTTATCAGTCGCGAGTCGTCGGTAATGGGTGACTTCAATCCCCCTATCTATGGTGATCCTTCTGAGCCTGTCGACTTCGGCCGATAGCCTCTTGCGCTCGGTCGACGCTTTCTCCAATTCGGAAGCCAGTTTCTCCCGCTCCGCCGAACGCTCTTTTTCCGCTAGCTCCAAGTATTGAACCTCGGCCAAAAGGTCGTCATTCTTCTGCTCGGCGGCGGTAAGCTCTCTACGGAGGTTCTCAACTTCGCCTTCGGGATGGGGGGCTGAAGGGCGCTTCCGGTACTGGTATAGCTCGCGACCATACCTCCGCAGAGCCGCCTTCGTATCCTCCAGCCTGCCGAGCAGGAGATATCGCTTATACCGGCTCTGAGAGAGCTCATCCTTCGTTTTCACCAGCTCCTGCCGAAGGTATTCGGCCTCCGTGATCGGACCGAATCTCACCTGAAATGCAGAGATAAATCCGAGGCCCAACACTAGGTCCGAGACTCAACACTTGGGCAAATTTTGGCCAAACAAAACATTTTTTCATTCAAAAATCGAGGAGTTCTACAACAGCGGTGGCCAGTCCGCAGTTAGGCTTACAAAAACAAAAAAAAAGGGGAGAAAAGAAGACAACCGAGTCAGGGGTCGACCTTTTTGTCGTTCGGGTTCGTTGACCCCTCGGCCTTGTCCTTGCGCTCGCCTCCGCCACCTCCTTCGCTCCAGCTCTCCTCCTCCTCGGAGTCGTCCTCCTTCTCCTCCTCGGACGCGGCCTTCCACGGGTCCTCGACGGGTTCTGTCTCCCCCTCGGGGCCGATCAACTCCTCGGGGACAACCTCCTCCCCTTCTACGAGGTCATAGAAGTTGTAGGTGGACGTGTCGAAGCCCGGGTTCTTGGCGACCACATGTTGCAAGGCACGGCCGTAGGCGTCCAGCATGTTCTGGGTCATGTGCATCGCGGCCTCCTCCTGCACGGCTTTCTTCACCCTCTTCACCTTCCTGAGGTGTTTGGCCTTGATCTTCTCGGCCCTCTTCCGAGCATCCTCCGCCTCCGACCGAGCCTTGGCCAACTCCTCCCTCAGGTCGGCAGCCTCCTTCACCGACGCCTCGAGCTTGGCCGCCGAATCCTTCAGCTTGGAGACCTCCTTCTCCGAGGCCTCGAGCTTGGCCGCCGCATCCTTTGACAGCTGAACAGCATCGGCCAGCTGCTTCTCCAGCCCCTCCACTTCGGCGGCCCTCTTCGTCGAAAGAAGCAACTCGGAATCGAGCCGCTTCGCGACCTTGACGCACTCCGTCCTCTCCTTCTCCTTCTCCTGATCCTTCCTCGCCATCTCCTCGAGCAGGGAATTGAAGTGGCAGATGATCTGAAAGAGAGCAACAGAGTTACAATCCGGATCCAAATACTTAGAAAATTTTCTAAGGAAGAAATTCATATGAAGAAGAAATCAGCCTACTTACCGACATGGAATCCCGGGCGATCTGCATCACGGCGTCCCCTGCCATCCCGGCCTTCAGGGTCGCTCGATCCTTCGGGGTCGGCAGATGCCTTATCGCCTCCATGCAGATGTTCCCGTCGCCCAGGAAACCATCGACGTTCATCACCTGCCAGTCGGGGACGAAGATCTGCTTGTGACGCTCGGTTAAGATCTTCTCCGCCTCGGCAGTGAGGGACGGAACCGGCATGGACAGCGCATCCTTCACACCGAACACGCCGCTCGACGAACCCGGAGCGTCCGTCCCCGGGGTCGGCACAGGTGCATCCGAGGTAGGGGGATCGGAGATATTGATCTCCCCCTGCTCGGGGACCACGACCTTAGTCAGAGAGACGAGGATCTCAATCTCCCCCTCCTTCAGGACCGCGACCTTCGGTCGGTCGGCAGCCTTCGCGACCGAAGGCTTCTTCGAGGCCCGGCTATCCTGAGGCGCTGCCGACGGCCTCTTCTTCTTCTCCTGCTCTGCCCGGCCCTTCGCCACCAGAGCCTTGTAATCAAGCTTCATTGTCTCTGCAAAAGCCGGATGAAAAAACTTAGAAAATTTTTCATGAACTTTAAACAAGGATTATAAATACCAGAAGCATACGAGGGTCGATCGAACTGAGACCCCCACGAAACAGATGCTCCTCCGTAATATCCTTCCAGCTTAGCGCTGGCAGGGCGAGAAGCTTCCTCTGGACCTCAGCCTCCTCAGCATTCAGCGGGACGTCCTTCTTTGTACGCTTAGGCAGGCCGTCCGTCGCCCAAACTATCGGTATCACCCACGGCGTCAGATTTCGGACGAGGAAGTATTTATCCTTCCAATGTTTGATCGAGTCCGGGTTTTCGATCAACTTAACTCCCGTCCGAGGAGAAAGGAAAAACCTCTGTTCATGACGCCTCGGCTGGCAAGGTTTGAAAAGACTCCGAAAGAGGAACATAGTCGGCTTGGCATCGACCTCTTGACATCGGAGGAGAAACGCCACGACATGCCTCCAAGTGTTCGGCATCAGTTGGGCGGGACTCAGACCATACCAGACCAAGACTTCGACCACGAACGGGTGTAGGGGAAAGCGGAGCCCGGCGATGAGGGAATCGACCGGGAAGACGCATATATCCGGCGAGGACTTTGTGTTGGCTCGGAACCCCGGGCCCGGAAGAAGCAGCGCATACTCGAGCGGGATCCGGAAACCCTCTCGGATCGTGCGGAGATCGGGCTCGGTGAGAGTCGAGATCCTGTGGTCGACCTCGGACAGCTCCCTCGGCTCGTTCTCCTCCACCAGTTTTGCCGTACCTTGAGTGACCCTCTCCAAGTCATCCTCGGCGTAATCTCGGACGCCTCCCACGGTCGATACGGCGATGAGCTGCCGACCAAACGCCCCCGCTCTCTTCGGCGTTTCCACTATTGTGATCACGGCTTTGCCCTTTCGGGACTCCGCCGCGACTTCCTCGGGCATTTCGGCCACTTTACCCTCTTTATCCGGACGAACAACGTCTTGCTCACTCGGCTCCATCACTCCCTTCCCTTTATCCCCTCGGCCAACGGCTTGCTCCGAGGCGGGGGTCTCAGCCGAAATCTTAACCATGTTTTCCTAAAAAGAGAAGGGAAAGAAACTGACCTTGAAGTGACAGGTACGGTCGGAAAGTTCACCGGAACTAAGAACGCTACCGCGACAGCTAGCAAGGCCACCCAGGGAGGTAAAAACTGCGAAGCAAAGTAAAAACGGAAGAAAGAGAGTAAAAGTGAAAAGTGAAGACTTGGTCTTGGGGGGGTGAAGATTTATAGTAAAATTGGAACGTCCCTTGGACTTCCAATGAAACTTCGCGACTTTTGGGCTACTCTCGAAACGTCACGAAGGCCCATCACCACTACTCCTCTCACCAAGTCAACTGCTCGGCCCCGAAGGATCCAAATCCGACCTACGAGCAATCCGAACACGCCGACAGCAGGGTCCGGTCGGAATCCGAGCAAGTGCCTTCCCGAGCTGGTAAATGGGAAAAACTCACTTTCCCCTCAACTTTCGCGCCCGATCTCGATCAGACGGCCCAGATCTCGCCGAGAGCACTAGACGACAAGATAGTGTTTTCTTGGGAGCTGCGCCCGTCTCGAGATGCGCGCCATCATCCAGCGGCTCAAGATGCGCCACGTCGCTCGGACGATTGGACCCTCGGACGCCTCACCTATGCTTAGAGGAACCTGGAAAAATTTTGATTCAGTTTTGAGGCGCCGCCTTCGGCGAACACCCCCCAGGTCCCGTGCATCAGTCGGTATCCCGCCGACCACGAAACCTGGTCGGGAACAGATAGGCACTCCCCCCATCTCTAACTTCCCCGGGCTGACATCCATCAGAAGCCATCAGCCCGGAAGGAAGACAGAGATGAGAGGGGACCCATCAACACTCAGAAACCAGGAGAAACACACCGTCCCGAGCTTGTTGATTACAACTGGAAGGCGCGGCATGTCAGAGGACACCGACCGCAGCGCCTTCACAGTTGCAAACAACGGGCTCGGACGGTCCAGAGGCCCGAGCTGCAACCCATGATAGAGAAGCGCGCCATCCCGAGCTAGTTGGTTGCAACTGGAAGGATCAGTTTGTCAGAGGACTCTAACAGCGGCGCCTTCACAGTTGCAACAAACGGACTCGGATGGCCCGGAGATCGGCATCGGACATGGATCGTCCTTCTCCCACCAAGACCTCCGCCTGCTTCGGCACTCACTTCGGAGCAACCAAAGAAGGCAGAAGATCTTGGTGAGAGAACGACCACCCGTCCTTCCGAGAAGGCCCATCCCTCAGATCCGGACTATGGTCGTCACCACTCTTGCCTTATTCTCCCCCGCTCCTGACATCCACTTAGGGACCGTCCGGAACGGGAGAAGATAAAGGTAAGAGAGCGACCACCCGTCCTTCGGAGATAACTCATCCCCCGGCTTCGGACTACGGTCGTCACCACTACTACCTCGTTCCCCCTCGCTCCTAACATCCACTTGGGGGCCGTCGGGAACAAAGGGAAAACCAGGCAGAAGAGCGACCACCTCTCCGAACCTCAAGAGAGAAGCTACCCAAGGCAGATGCCCCCGAGGTCTGGAACTCAATTTGACTGTGACGAGAATGACAAAGGGAGTGGAGTACTTATAGCCTGCCTCCTAGAGCCAGCCATTATGACCCTCGGAAATCGAAGCGCCGCGTTTTAATTAAGGGAATTACTGATCCTCGGAAGCTGAAACGCCACGCGTTAATTATCCTTAGTGACGTCGGGAAGGCGAAACGCCACACAAGTCACGAAGCGCCATTAACACCATGGGGAACAGAGCCATCTCAGATTGCCAAAAACCACAGGCCCTCGGTCGGCTGCCGAGCAAGTGCCTTTCCGAGCGTGTAAACGGGGAAAACTCACTTTCCCCTCAACTTTCGCATCTGATCTCAATCAGACGGCCCAGATCTCGCCGAGAGCACTAAAAGACAAGATAGTGTTTTCTTGGGAACTGCGCCCGTCTCGAGACGCGCGCCCACATCCAACAGCTCAGATAACGCCACGTCCCTCGGCCTGCCGAACACCAATGCCTTCGGTCGGCATCCGAGCAAGTGCCTTCCCGAGCTGGTAAATGGAGAAAAAATGGCTCCGAGCTACGTGGACCACTGGATCTCTCAAAAATTCGCGCTCCCAATGATGAAGAGCCCAGATCGCGCCACGTGCGCTAAAAGACAAGATAGTGTTTTTTTGGGAACTGCGCCCGTCTCGAGATGAGCGCCACCATCCGACGGCTCAGATTGCGCCACGTCGCTCGGAATGCCGAACCCCCTAGTCTCCGGTCGGTAGCCGAGCAAGTGCCTTTCCGAGCTCGTAAACGGAGAAAAACGCTGCCGAGCGGTAACGACCATCGGATCTTTCCGAAGTTCGCGCCTGTCCACGATCGATGGCTCAGATCGAGCCACGTCATTAATCAGTATTTAAATCGTTTTTTATTTATTTTAATCATTTTATTTGTTTAAAAATTGCGAGAAAATTGCTAAAAATTCGGGAAAATTAGCTAAAAATTCTGGGAGATAATTCAAAATTCGGGGACACACTTCCGAACCCCGGAGCGAACAATTATTGCCCAGAATGCACCGCTAAAGCCCCCGAACGATTAGCAAACACATCGCAGAATTAGACAAATACTTCGAAAAAAGTAGATAAAAGGCTGTCAGATACCCGACGCAGCTCAAGAACAACACGCAGCGCCAAAAGTTACCTCACTACCCCCTTTTCTAGATTCAAAATCCCACATTTGGACTCCGATACAACTCCACCAGCCACTGAAACTGCTAAACTACTCCTCAAAGCCTGATCACGCTCAGCCTTTAGGAGTGGGGGGCTCGTGATATGGCTAAAATTGGGGTTAAATCGGGACCGTCCAGATCGAGCACGAATCTTGAAGCACGGGGGTAAAAAGGTAATTTCACATACAGATGGATCCAAAACGGGTATTGGGTCTCCGCCTCACGAAACCAACCGCCCGCGAATAGATCCGCTCCAACTGGGCGCGGGTTCCGACCCGATACAAGCCCAGTCCACCAAGGGAGAATCAAGCCACTGATTTGATTAGATCAAATCAATAAGCTTGATTTGCTCTCACCAGGGAATCAAGGCCTACTTTCCTAAAACAGAATAGGAGGATTTTGCTCCTAACTGTTAGGCAGGAAATCAGGCTCCAAATCATTCCGAAGGCGACTATAAATACAGTCCCTCTACCACCAAGACCAGGTTAATCACTTTTTCACCACCTAAGCTCTTTCTTAATCTTTTACTGATTACTGACAAGAGCGTCGGAGGGTGCGTCGCCGGAATCAACCCCGGTGTCTCGCACTTCCCTGCAGGTTGCGGCGGGAGCAAGAAGGCCGAGTCAGCTGTTCAGGTTTTCCTCGGATCCACAAATTCTATCTGTTTACCCCCACACCGAAATCAGCGGTAACAACATCAAAGCCCGGGTAGTTCAAGATATCATGTTCACTACCTGGTCAAGTGAATCCGATGGCTACTCACTAAGGGTGGTTCAAAGTTGAAAAATTACTACCATCCCTGATACAGTGATTTTCCAATTGTATTCTCAGAGTCTTTTTCTGTCATGTGTCTTTCTATCGTGTCTGGATTACATGGTCTGATCATTTCCATTCTTGTGGGGAATTGTTGGAAAATGTTTTTGCAGATTTTCCTGGCCAGATTTCGGTGGGCTCCGGCCATCGGTAGCGCCGGAAATTGATTGGATCATGTTCCTCTCGTCGAGTACTATTCCGTGATGTACTCATGTGCCAAAAACGAATTCCATATGAATGAGAAATGTTGGTCCAAAGTTGAGTACTTGCTATGTACTAACTTGGATACTTGGAGAAAATGGATAGTCCCATATCAGAAATAGGTAATGTTTTTTCTAGTATATATACTAAAAATTTGGACTAAAGGGCGTGGCCCGGGGGTTACCACTAACGTGTAGTGGAGAGAGGACTTAGCCAAAATAACAAACACACGCGCGCGCGCCCAGCCTGGCCCCGGCCCCGGCTTTGGCCCTGGCTCCGGCCTCGGCTTGGCTTTGCTTGGTTTGGTCTGGTCTGGCTTGGCTCTAGCCAATATTATTTTTTCCCAATCAAAAATTTCCCCCCAGTATACTGTTGAGGCTTTTTAACTTCAGTAACTGGTATCATTACTCTGTAACAGCAGAGTAATGGGTCATCAGTTATGACTTTGAACCACTACTCTGCTGTTACAGAATAGTGGACCATTACTCCGCTGTTACAGAGTAATGGACCCTTCAGTTGCTCTCAGTATCCTATAAAACCAGTCCATTTTGTCTGTCAAAGGTATAGTTCTAAAAAAGAAAAGAAAAAACCAGTCCAAATCTTCCTCTTCTTCTTCCTCTCTGAGTCAATACTGAGAATATAACACAACTCCAGTTTGATCAGATCTCTAAAGTTAGGGTGCTGCTCTTCAGGGAAAAGGTAATATAGTTGTATCCTGGGAGGCATTTCACCAACCACCGTTACACTACGGGACAAAAATTGCTTTAAGGACAGAGATATTCAAATCTCGACTCTGTATTGTATGGTTTGTTTTGTTATTTTATTTCTTGTAATTGCAACTCTTCACAATTATTGTTAGCATTTCTGTTTTATAAAATTCTTGTTCTAACAAATTCTTGTTCTAACCAGCTCTCCACGCCGTCGACTTTCCTCAAGAACCCATTCGCCATCGTCTTCAAGAACTCAATCTTCAGATCCACCTACTCATCCCACCAACTCATCTAACTCCGGTAAAACCCTCATCTCCGAAACTTTGGCGAAATCCCTTATCGACAACACCTGAACTCCCCGGCAGCAGCAACTTCCTAATCATTGATGGAGAATCCCCGACCACCTCCCACATCTTCCTCATCAACGAGTTCGACTGCTCAGACTCATTAAAACCCGACCATCATCCTAGTCCCCACCCTCCTAGACCAACAATCCATCTTCATCGAAACCCTAACTCACCTCCAACTCATCGAAACCTGCCCATCATCCTAGCTGCCACCTTCCCAGACCAACAATCCCTCTTCATCGAAACCTTAACTCACTTCTTCATCAAAACCCGGCCCTCATAACAAGCCCAAACTCGGCACACAATCCAAACCCTATACATCCAAACCCAATACCCTATATTCCTTAAATCAGATCCAAATACCACCTAATCCCTACCCGACCTGCTTCAAACCCAAAACCCTACCCCAATTTTTTTTTCTTTTTCTTTTTTTTTACTGTCTTTTAAAAAAAAAACTTTCTCGCAGGTTCCTACATCCAGATCGTCAGCAAACTCACTCCGGTTGATCGATCGTGAGTTTGAGAGGGGTTGTTATCAGCATCCAGTTCTCAGTTCAGGTATGATATCCCACCACATCGAAAAATCTCAAGTCTGGGGTGAGATACCATCATCGACAATTCTCAAGTCTAGGGTGAAATCCTATCATCGACCATTCTCAAGTCATGGGTGAGATCCCATCAGTCTATTTCTCAGTTCAGGGGTGAGATCCCATCATCAACTATGTCTCAAGTCAGAGGTGAGATCCCACCACAGATCGGGATATGGAGATCCCGCCACTATTCGGGGTGAGATCTTAACAGTGCGCCGCAACACTCTATTTCTCAGTTCGGTCACATGCGCCATCAAGCGCCGTCACTGCACCACAGTTTTTCGTTCCTTCCACATCAACATCGTCAGTATTTCAAATTCTTGTTGCTTAAACCAACTTGAGTTTGAGAGGGGGTGTTAGATGATATATTTGTTTAGTCTCATATTGGTTATGTATCAATTTAGTTTTCTATCATCTCCTATTTATATGAGCCATATTGTATTCAGTTTATTCAATCAATCAATAAAGAATTATTCTCATCCAATAATCTTAACACTAACAACTCAAAATAATCATCTCAATATACACAATGTCATCAGACCACTCATATACATTCATCCCTACTTAAACT